>PVKA01012573.1:0-57414 GCA_004027165.1 Ctenomys sociabilis | reverse complement strand
GGGGCTGGGCGGGGGCGGGCAGGATGGAGTAGGATGGCGGAGTCAGCCGCGCTGTGTCTGGCCGGTCTCAGGGGCTGGGCGGGCGCGGGCAGGATCTTAAATCCTTTAAAATTTGTTTATCCTGGAGCATGTTTCACGATTGTTATAAAACAAAATATATTCTATTACTGTTTGCTGAAATATTTTGGATATGGCCCTAGGTTCAATTTCACTTATTGTGTAGTTCAAGTTTAATGTTTCCTTACTGATTTTCTACCTCCATGCAGTACGCAGTGTTGAAAATAGGTGCTGAGGCTTGTTATTATTATTAAATTGTTATCTGTCTCTCCCTTCATTTATACTTGCATTCATTTTATATATTTAGTAATTTTAGTGTTGGGTAGGTACATATTTGCAAGTGATATATATCCTCTGCATGAAATAATCGCTTTGCCATCATATTAAGACCTTTGCCTATTGTGAGATTCTTTTTATTCTAATTAAATTTTATTATCAAAATGAAGTGACAGGTTTAGAATTAAAATATATTTTTTTCTGATATTATCCTTTCATTGCAGGTCTAATTTGGCTACTGTTTATATGGAAAATCTTTGTCCATCGCTTCATTTTCTACCCATGCATAGTCACAAGGCTCAATTAATTGTCTCTTGCAGATTACATGTTGAACCCTGTTTCTTCTGTTTAGTCACTGCCTTTTGATTGGAGAAATATTCCATTTACATCTAAAGTAATTATTGTCAGGTAAGGATTTACTGTTGCCTTTCAGCTTTTGTGGGCTTTTAAAAATTATTTTGCTGTTCCTTTGTTCATTTCTTCTTTTGTAATTTGGTGAAAGTTTTTATAGTAGTACTCCCTGAATGCTTTCTTTTTATCTTCTTTGTCTTTGTGGCTATATATAAAATATATTTTAGATATTATGGGTTTTATATAAAATATCTTATAGATAGCATGTTGAACATTAATCTTGTTACATCAACCATATGTACAAACTACAATTTTTATATTCCTTTACATTTCATTTTACTGATGCCACAGTTTACATCTTTTTATGTCACGCATGGTAGTTGATGCATTGTGTCAACTTGGCTGAATTGGCTCCACCAGTCCTCGATGTGGCACGCCTCCTCTGCAGGTGGGCAAGGCCTAACCTGAGGCATGATTAGTTCCACCCTGGAACCTGATTGGGCTGGCACTGGGATGCGATTGATTCTACTCTAGAGCATGACTGGGCCCACCCTGGGGTGCAGTTGGTTCCACCCTAGGGTCATGGGCCACCCCAGAGGGACTCAGCATAAAAAGTGTATATAAAGGAGTTGAGGAAGGCTGCCTGGCTGCCCTGCCCTGCTTCCTTAAAGAAGGCCCAGTTTTCGGAGGAACTTGATCTTCGCAGCCAGGCAACTTCAGAGGAACTACAACGTTTGTTGTAGAGCACTGGTCTTCACAGTCAGCACAGAAGGAAGAGAGAGGCTTGATGGACACCACAGCTGCTGTACTTCTGCTACTCTTCACTGTTTTTGAGGCCATGAACTGCTGCTGTTTGCCTTGGAGCCAGCAGAATATGGACCGAACCCTCCAGTAACTGTGGCTAAATAAACCTTTCCTTCCTTCATTTTGAGTGTTGAGTATCTGTCCCAAAAACAAGTGAAAAGTAACTAAGACAAAATTTGGTACCAGACAAGTACCAAACTCACAGCTAAGAGTTCGCCTTAGATCTTTGAAGCTTGGGACTTGGACTTTTCAGCACTGCTAAAACTGTTAGGACTTTGGCAACTTTTAGAGATGGACTAAAATGTCTTTTGCATAAATGGATGTCTATGAGTCCCTGGAGGGCCAAGGGCAATATGTCATGGTTCTAATGTTATATAGTGCTCAAGTTTAAGCATGTCTATGTATCTAGAAATTGGCTACAAGAAGTATATGTCTAGTTGCTAAGTTGACAAGGGGTGGATTGTGGTACTTGATACACTGTGTGAACTTGGCTGAACTGAATGAACCAGTTCTAGGCATGCCCTCTGCCTGCTCTGCAGGTGGGCAGGGCCTAACCTAGGGAGTGATTGGGCTGGCCCTGGGGTGCAGTTGGTTCCACCCTAAGGCCATGGGCCACCCCAGAGTGACTAAGCACAAAAAGTATATTCAAAGAAGTTGAGGAAGGCTACCTGGCTGCCCTGCCCTGCTTCCTTAGAGAAGTCCCAGTCTTCACGAGAGCTTGATCTTCACAGATGCACCACTTGGCCTTCCCAGTCAGTGTAAAAAAGGAGAGAGAGAGGCTTGGTAGATGTCACATCTCCTGTTCTTCTTTTACTCTTCATTGTTTTCTGCTGCCATAAACTGATGCCATTTGCCTTAGAGCCAGCAAAATACAAACCAACACCTCCACAAACTGTGATAAACCTTTCCTTCCTTCATTTTGAATGTCAGATATTTGTCCCAGAAATGAATAAAAAATAACTAAGATAGCAACCATATGCACAAATTACAGTTTACCTTTTTCATATTCCTTCACATTTCCTTTTACTGTCACAGTTTACATCTTTTTTATGTTATGTATGTATCCATTAAATTTATAGCTTTAATTACTTTTAATACTTTTACACTAGTGTTGAAAGTGGTTGCTGACTTTGGTCATACTCTTATTTTACAATGAGTTTTATTTTCTGTGTTTTCATATTGGTAGTTCATGTTCTTTTTTTTCCATGTTGAATAATTCACCTTAGCAGTACTTTAAAATACCTTTAATCATGATGATCTCCTACAGCTATATTTGCCAAGAGAAAGTTTCATCTTTCTTCCCAAAGACTAGTATGCTCTTTTTGCTAGGCACCCTTTCCTACATCTCCTTCAGCAATTAGAACTTGTTCTGCTTTCCTGACCTGGCTTGCAAGATTTCTACTTTTAAATCCATGGAAAGCATCTTTGAAGTTTCTTTATATCTAAATTAATTGCTTTCCTCTGGTACTTTCAAAAATATTGAGATCCTAGAAGGAGGAGCTCAGACATTAGGGACAATATTGGGGAGCTTCATTTAATAAGAATCAAATCTTATCACTACACGAGCTATATAAGAAAATTCAAAATAGAAATTCTCTAGGCCTACTTTTCCTCAGCAATTGATTCCTTTCTCTGACTCCCTTGCACCTTGTCTCCAGTAATGACTAGTAATTTATCCATCTTCTGAGCTAGGAAAGTGGTGTGAGGTATACAAGGTACACATGATTTTCATCTCTATGTCTAGGTTTATGAGCCCAATCTTTTACCTGGCTCAAGAAGGGCTTGAAAACTGAGAATTACATCAATCCCACTATGGAAGAAATTTTAGCTTTTCTGCTTGCTTATTATTTTATGTTTTCTTTACCATAACTCCTGTGACAAATGCTTGGCATTGTTATTTTGCAAAAGAAATACTGATCATGGTTCCTTAATTCATTGAATTCGCAGGTACTGATGAAGTGGTGACCAACACTGCAATTTGTCTGGGCAAGTCATTGGCTGCTTTCATCTATGAGGCTAGCAGAAGATGCATCAAGCCAAAACTTGATGCTGATGATTGATACTCACATGCTATTCTTTCATTCAAGAGGCAACATTGAGTTCAAATCAGTATGGCTGCTACAGACTAGCCCTGCCATATACACCAGGATTGGCACTATCAGCTGCATCAGTAGATCTTGCATTGGGAAATTAGGAAAATATGGCAGGAGTTTGAGGCTAGACCTAGAAAGTTATGGGAGAGATAGAGCTAGGTAGATATACTACAGTGTCTGAAAATATACTGACAGGTTTTGAATCCTGTTCCTCCATATCGGAGTTTAACAACGTCTGCTGCTGACTTCTGGGGAAGAGGAATGTGTGAATGTTAACTGTATATGATTGTTTCAATTTGAGTTTTTTAAGCCAGCTACTTGGATTAGCATATTTCTGGGTGTAGCCAGAGGGATTTACTGAGGATAGAAGACTACCCTGGGTGAGAGTGGCACTAACAAGATTATAGCCTGAATGGGATACAATAGGGAATGAAGAAGAAAAGCTCATTTCTGTTTCTATAGGAAGAGCTCTAGTCTTCACCTTCACATCAGGGGTCACCTCCTGGCTTTCAGTGAAGATGCTTCAGCTTCCTGATATGGACTCTTATGGGACACTACAGTCAGTTGAGGCCTTTGGTCTTTGACTGGAACTTTTAGATCTTCAGTATGTTGACAACTCTTTTGGTCTCTTCCACACTTCCCTCTGAAGGCAGCCAACACTAGCCTACCTTGTAAATCCTTAGATGTACGTATCTTATATTAAATCTGTTTCTCTTGTGGGCACTGATGGATGCAGAGTTATTGTTGGAGGCTGGTAGAGGCAGAACAGTGGAGATATGAGAAGTCAAGAAGTTAGAAAGAATAGTAAATCTTGAAGGCCAGAAGGAAAAATAATTTGGGAATAGAGGACTTCAAAGTTAAGGGAAGAGGCTTCATGGAGAGAAAGTCATATAAAATGAAATGATTCATGAGAGACTAGTATCCAAGAGAAGCTGGATTCATTGGCATGGGGATGACTTGATATGCGATGAAGAGGGTCTGATGAGACAATGAACTATTGGTTGCTTATGGACTGGCCTTTGTAAGCAAGGCTGAAAACTGAGGATTAGAGTAAAAGCCCTGTAGAACAATCTTATATTTATCAGTTTTTGAAGGTAACGTTTGGGAGTAATATGTGATTTCTTTCTTGAAGTAAATGAGACATTCTGCATGGATTCAGAAGGGTTTTCAACCACAAGGAAAGTGGAGAAGCACAGAGCTGGAATATATGGTGAGATTATATTTCCCCCAAAATAAGGGAACAGAATCTAGGAAGCAATAGTAGAAACACATTACTATTAAAAGTTTATTCAATCATCCTATTTAACACTCCTGTAGGATATGGGGTGGAACTGAACTGAGCCTGAGGATAAGTAGAACTAGCAGTGGTTGGAGAGGATTATATATGGTTCTTAGCAGTTTACACAAAGGCCATAATCAATAAGGAAACAAATAATTGATGGACTAGGCAGCCGTATACACAATACACTTGTCAGTAAATATCACATATGCAAAAGTGTATGTGTGTGTTTGCCAGGGAGCTGAGGTTTGCGATCCAAAAATATGACATATAAAACCTGGCTATAGCTTTTGTTCATCTCTCAATCTGTTTAACAGAAGAAGTCAAAACAAATATTCACATGGAAATAATAATCCTTGCAATTGAGAGGAAGGTCACATTCATTGGGACTGTCGTGGTCAGAAAAGCGCTTCTGAGAAAGTTGCATTTTAAATTTGACTCAATGGGAAACGTTGCATTTTGGATGCCAGGAAAGAGGAAAGACAGCACAGTGAATGAGAAAGACAGCATGAAGAATGACAGAGTACAGAGCAGCGTGCTGGAACATCAGGGACAGCCACCTTGGTTAACGTGGCAGGTTTTTGTAAAGAAGTAGAGTAGGTGAAGCCAAATGGAAGGCCTAAAACTAATATTTTGTGTCTGTGCTATCACTCTCGGTTTGTCTTTTGCACATTTATGTTTATCCCATCATAGTGATTTTCTGTTG
This sequence comes from Ctenomys sociabilis, assembly GCA_004027165.1. Lineage (NCBI taxonomy): Eukaryota > Metazoa > Chordata > Mammalia > Rodentia > Ctenomyidae > Ctenomys > Ctenomys sociabilis. The sequence goes on along the minus strand of PVKA01012573.1, from coordinate 51,848 downwards.
TTCTCTTATTCATTGTGACTTCAACTAGCAAGTAGTTAGGATGAGCAGACTGTAAGCAATGGATTCATATTTGTGTGCATTGATTCCTTAGAACATTTTCAACATTTCTTAAATTTCATGACCACAAAAGATGCTTTCTTTCTTTTACTGGTAAGTAATAAGCTAATAAGACTTGGTCAAGCAGGAATCTGAATCCAGGTGGCCCTTCCCAAATCTTTCATAGTTTCCAATATGTAGTGACTTGTAAATACCCATTCTACTGCAATGAACCTCTCTGGAGTAGCTTCATGGGTACAGATAACATTCACCAAGGTCTTGCATGTTCCAAGCACCATACTAGATATTTTTTCTGCATTAGAATATATAAAATACATTAAAAAAACATGTGTTTGTTTGACCTCACTTAATTGTGCAAGGGTATAAAGCCTTGTTTTCTTTTGTAAGAAGTCATCAATGAGTGAATGGCATTGTGTGTACACAAACTTCTACCAGGGTGACAGGTGACAATGATTGACTGCATGGGTGTATATTCCAATGAATGCTAAAGTGGGGATGATGCATGTATGAGGTGTGTGAGATGGAATGCGGTTGCCTCCCACAAAGTCAATTAGTCAATTGGGTCTACATTACAGATACCAATGTGGTAGGATATGAGGGCATAGCTGTTGGAGACGTGGTAGTACAAAGGCAGGGCCTACTATTTTACAATTGCTACTAAAAGTATAATTGACCTATATGATGTGTCTGAAGTACTTTTCTCTCTGAGACTAAAAATTCTCTAGTCAAATCGGCATAAGAGGCATCATTAGGCTCCTTGTATGTTGTTTGTGTAAGAACTGTGCACTTCTGTGTGTGTGTGTGTGTGTTTGTACGTGCACACATGTGTAGCTTTCAACACCAGCAGTAAAAGGCCAAATAAAGCAGTGCAAGGCAACATAAATGATTTAGGACCCAATGATTTTGCCAGGGAAACATTCAAGACGGAGTCTAATCCTTTAATCTAACCCCAGTCCCTTTAAAAGCTTTGAGCTAAGAGTTGACTCAGCACGTCAGTGCCAAGAAGATCCATTGACCCTGAGTTCAGTGCTGAGAAATTGAGAAATGTTCTTTTTAATGTCTATTCAATAAATACAGCATCCACCTTGCAAGGGGCTGCACAATCCACTTCAAATCCATTACAGGATGCTCTTGTGGGCTGACAAGTTGTCCTGAGACAACAGTGGCCATGAGATGAGTTTAACCCTTCCAAGGGAATGTAAATCATCACAAATTCTACCATTTCTAAGACCTTGGAAAGAGACATTTGCATTGAGATGAAGACCCGGAGGTATGTGTTTCCCTTTGGACTAAGGCTATCTTTTTGAGAATGCATAAACTTATATACTGAGAATTACACATAATAACTACAAAATGACATTGTAAAAAATAATGTCAAAGAGACTTCAAATAGCATCTTCCCTGTAATCACACTTGGAGACATTTACCAGGTTTCTCTCACCTCTATCAGCATAGACAGACCTTACCATATTGTCTGTGAACACTGTGGCTATACTGTACATGAAATTTGCATGAAGATGCATAATGCGATAAAGAATATCTGAGGTAATAAATAATAGGGCAGTGGAGAAATGTGAGAAAGATAGCTTGTGTATTGATGTATTAGAATTTTGTGCACATTTCAGTGGTTTATGAGATAAATAGAGAATATTGAGAATCAGGACAATTAAAAAAATAGCTGATGGATAATAACTGCTCGCCTATGAGGCCAGACAAAAAACATGATCAAGAAAACAACTTATATATTACTGAATTGTTTGATCAAATCAAAGCTTAGGCTCTTTGTTGTCATTTGGGGTTTTGCAAGGGGAACAATACATCATAGGACACATATTTTATCAGATTATTTTATAATGAATTACCCAAAGAATCATATACAAAGAGTGTAGGAAATCTTTCCACATATCAAAGACTCCAGCTGAAGGCCTGAATCACACAGCAATGTCCTACTTGACTTCAGTTGAAAACTTAGAGCCTGTTTAAGTGCCTGCCTGGCTAGCGCAAGGTCCTGAATTCAAACCCAGGAACAAAACAAAACAAAAAAACTGCAGTCCATAACAATGAACCCCATGAGTATACCTGGTACAAAGAGCCCATGTCAATGCCTCATATAGGCATGTTTCATGGATCTGCACTAGGAAGGCCCAAAGGTCAGTGGTGGAAGCTAGAAAGTATGTGCCAGAGGGATGAAGGATCTGTGCTAGCGGGCTGAGGGAGCTGTGCTGGAGCCAGGAGGTGCTACTCAAAGCAAGAACCAGAGTTCCACCAAAGAGTACCACAGCCATTCACAGCAACAACAAGGTCCCACGCTCCTCCTACGGTGAGAGCAAGTCCATATCAAGAAAGCCAACATGACAGGCTTCTTTAGGAGACTGAGCTGTGTACCATCTTCCCCTCCAGAGAGGAAGTGATACTCAACAGAGTGACAGAGCTCCCGCAAAGTGAACTGTAGCCATCTTCAACAACAACAAGGTCCCAAGATCCTTTGCTGGGGAGAACAGCCAAATTTATCAGGAAAACCAGCCTGACAAGCTACTCCAAGAGAGCTAGCATCTCCCTACAGCCTCTCAACAGCTTCCTGGTGGCTTCTCTTCTTCTCCAGTTCTAACTCTTATGATATTGGCAACAATCCTCAGGTGGGCCTCCCACACCCAGCACCACACAGGTTTAGTTCAGCTGGGTTTCACAAGTTGACCACTAGTTGTCAATCACTACACTCTTGTATACCCTACACATCATCATGTATTTTTTCTACATTGGAACATATAAAACTACACAAATAATGTGTTTGACTTTGTGCTTTGAAGTTTTTGCTTTACAACAAATTTCTTTATATGAAGCTATCACTTCCATAGCAAAAGATGCATATAGGTTGAATAAATATTGTATGTTGATAATTGATTGATTTACTATGTGTGGTCACATTATTCAACATTAAAGGATTACTTACGTTAGTCAAATTGCTTATCAGTTAACAAGTACTTATTGAACACCATCTCTTTATGGAGGACCCATGAAGAAAAAGTATAATTCTGAATATTTGGGCAAAGAGATTATTTTCAGCATTGCCAGAAGCTCTTTCGTTGAGACAAGTTTATTGGAATTTTAGAGTAGCATTCGGAAACTGTCTTCTATTGTCAAATCAGGTTGGGAAGCAAAATATAGAAGCTGTTTTACCAGAATCCCTCTCCAATGAAAAACTTATTGATCGCCAATCTCAAGAAGAGGACTTTTAAAAAAAATAATATAATATAGTAAAGAAAAAAACATTGAAAACAATACAAAATTTCATTAAATAAAGCAATAGGAATTCAACAATGGTTGCTTTATTGCGTGATGTTTGGATAATAGTGCTCTCAATTTCTGTTGGTTTTTGAGAGGAAGAGGATTTCTGATCATACAGCAATTAGTAGTTTGAGCATACACTGAGCAATGCCTTCTACAGAAAAGTGGAATAACTTTTCAAGACAAGGACAATAATTTTGCAGTGAACCATGATTTTCTCCTTTCATTCTCCTCTGAATGCAGAGGACATAGGAGAGGTCAGATTTATGCCTCCTAACAGTGCAAAGTGATTTCAACATACAGATTACTGGTGCTGAGAAATATAAGCACTAGTGATAAGGAGAGGGGATAAGCAGCCAAGGCATATCTCTACATAAAAAGAAGAAAGAGCACATGGCTCTGTTCTCTTTCCTCACTGTCCTGCTATCTCCCAGGTCTGTCTGGATCAGGGACAGAGCACTATATCCAGTGGTTGGCTGCTGGTGTGCAAAGTAGACATTCATTTCCCCCCTCTCTTTTGCACTATCACATGCTTCTCATTATCCCCTTGCACATTCAATTGTGGAACTCATTAGCACTTGTTTACACTGACTTCACCTCTGCAGGGGGAAGAGTATCCTACTTATCCAAATCAGTGTCTCTCAGATGTGGGTGATGGTCAATATTAATTATATTTTGTGTCTCCAGTGAGGTGTTTGTAGCAGGTATTTAGAATCAAACTTACCTTTTTTAATTACTCTAAGATATGAAAAAGTATGATGGAAGAATGGTAGAAATGAGACAAAGTCTGGGTCTGATCGATGCCAAAGCCCTTTGGACTATAAAAGATATGGTGCACTCGACACCATAGTCCAACACAGTCCAGCATTCCACAACAATAGTGAGCTATTCAAAGAAATTGTCGACCATAGTCATTTACAGCTCAGCTTAATATTATGGCCCCACGATGTATACCTCATTTTTATACTTTTCTGCTGGATGGTTAAGACCTAGATCGATCAAGACTTATATACCAACACATGAACTTTATATTTCCTATGTGGTCAGTGAAGTCCTCTCAGGGTTTATCTTGTAGTCCTGTACATTATTCTGTAGTTCCTTTGTCTATGTCATCCATGTGAATGAGTCACGGCCAATGCTTGACCAGTTTGCTCTCCGTGAGAGCTTGAAAGTTTTCTCTCCATGTGACTCTCCCCAGGCACACTTTATAACTTCAGTCTCTTTCCTCTGTGGCTCCATAATCTCCTTGTTCAGAAAATTTGGAGCTCACCTGAGTTTCATGATGTTGCAGTACAAGTTCTCCTATGTCCTGAGTCTTCGCTGACCTTGAAAGGCTAGGGCCAAAATGTTGGCTGGCCTTGTGGCTCTTCTATTTCTCCAACTCTGACTTGGGATCTTAGGTTGTTAACCATCCAGAAGAAAAGCTGATTAGTGTCCTGCAGCATATGACATTCACTGTGCCTTATCTGACTCAATTGATTTTACTTGTTGTACATTTCCTTTTGTACTTATGCTTTTCACTTGTTATACTAGGGAGACTATACGATATTTATACATGTGTGTCTGGTTTATTTCACTTATGAGTATATGTTCAAGTGGCATCCACTTCAGTATAAATGCTTCAAACTTATCATTCTTAATAGCTGAGTAATACTCCATTATATAGAAATACCACATCTTTTCAAACCATTCCTCATGTGATGGACATCTTGGTTGTTTCCAAGATTTTGCTATCACACATTGTGCTGCTATAAACATAGGTACACATATATCACTATGATACAATGTTTTTAGTTCCTTTGGGAAAATTCCAAGTATGGGGATAGCCGGCTTGAGTGGGATTTCTAATCCTACTCTTTTGAGGAGTCTCCACACTGACCTCCACAATGGTTGTACCAGTCTACATTCCCACCAGCAGTGGAGAAGTGTTCTCTTTTCCCCACAGCCTCTCCAACATTTGTTGTTGGTTGATTTCCTTATGATAGCCATTCTTTCTGGAGTGAGATGGTATCTCAATGTTGTTTTTATTTGCATTTCACGAATGGCTAGCGATGTGGAGCATTTTTTCATATATTTATTCGCTTCTTTAATTTCGTCCTCTGAGAAGTGTGTATTCATCTCAGATGCCCATTTCTGAATTGGGTCTTTAAATTTGAGGGCCCTGTTATATCTTAGGTCTTTATATATTCTAGACAGTAGTCCTCCATCTGATTGACCTAAGTTAGTTGAATGACAATGGAGTGCCCACCTTTGACAGATGTAGACAAAGGAAGGGGTGTAGAAAGAAAAAGTCATGATGTGTGTGTATAGACAGTACAGTTGGGATAGATAACGCTGTGCTTCTACATAATTCTATGAGAGGCAAGATCTGCACTAATGGTGGTTGGACAGGATATTATATCGGCTTCTAGTACTACGGTCATCCACTAGGAAAATAATTATTGAATTTTTGATATAATTCAAGTATAAAAAAATAAGATAAGTAAGCAGCTATACTCTTAATTCACTGATAAGAGATATCTGCTAATTTAATATTTGTAAATATAATATCATGTATGCACCTTGTACAATACCAAAACGTTATGAAAACAGTTTGCAGTGTATTAATTTATCAAATCTATATGGTTAAGGTGTCTTGAAACTGTCTGATTGACATTTGTATTTCAATAAAATAAAAAAATAAAAAAATAAAAGATACGGTGCAGGGGGTAAAGTGCTCCACATGAATTACTTCATTTGAATTTTGACGCTTTGTTAACTAAGCTTTGGGATTAAAGTGCAGAAGGGATTACCACTTGTTCAAGGAATCACAGTAAATAAAGAAAATTTAAAGGAAAAGACGGCTATCTAAACCTGGGTTAGACATGCAGCCTCCAAATACATGACAGCTCAAGCTGCGCTTGTAATAATTGGGACTATTTGCAAACTTAAAATGATTCATAAACAGCAGGTTGCCGAGCAATTTTGGGAAAAAATTTCTAAAGGCAGGGCTTCATTATTTTCTGTTAATTCTAAATGAGGACTAGAAGGCCCAAAAAACCTGTTTTGATCAACATCAATGGTAGCTACAATGCTCAGGTGGACAGTCATTACTTCATTTAATTCTCAGCAACCCTAAGTGGCAGGTACTATGACTATCCCCACTTAAAAAAGAGGCTACTAATGTTTAGAAAGCTTGGGTAAAGTACTCACCCCTTTCCCAGTCTAGTCTCAGCTTTCCTCACCCTGCTTGTCTATGTCTCAAATTAAGACTCACCCTCAAGACTCTTGCTCCTGTTGCCCATTCCCTGTCCAATATAGTCATGAACTGTCAAAAGATGTGGATGTAAAGTGAGAGTAAATCAATAACCCAAATACCTTTTCTGTGAGAGAAATCGTGTGTGTGTGTGTGTGTGCATATCAAAGTATGTGCCTGGCACAGGTCATAAGTTGAAACGCAACACACTGCGTCTTACAAAGTTCACATTTTTAGACCTGTTTGTGGGTTCCTTGGCATCTCAACTCAATGGCTTCTGCTTGTGTTGTAGGGAAATCCTGCCATAAGTCAATCTCTTTGTGTCTGAACCCTGCTGAGTTCTTCCTGATTGATTAGGATGAAGTATCTCTGTGTCGATCAGAACCACATATTGTGAATGGTGTGACAGCCTTGTGCATCACTTGGGTCTCTGTCATTGCAATAGCTGGAGTCCCAGATTGGATTGTGCCTGAGCATTGACAATCTGGTATTGATGTTCCTGTGACACGGGGAGCTACTGTAACAATCTTTATTTTATCCGTGGCTTTTGCTCTCAGGCTTGGGTTGAGCCCCCACAGGGTAACCACGATAATCAACACCTCTAATTAGCACTTAGAATGTCTGGCTCCCAAGGCTGTCATTAGAAGATAAGCTTGGTGTGCACAATACCGAAGCTTTTGCATTTCTCAAACAACTTCTTTCTCCCAGGCCTGTTTTGTGGATCACACTTGCAACTGTTCTACTGGCAGGAAAACCTTTTCCGTGCTCCCTTTATTTAAGGGAAACTGAACTCAGAGTTTGAAGTCTGCTTCGGCAGTAAACAGGCTGGAAATTAGACATCATCTCACATGCTGAATTCTTCTGTTCATGAAAGCGGGTCCCTGATGCAGGACCTTTTCTAGCTCTCCCTGCAGTGACCTAGATAATGATGTGTGCTGTGACCAATGCAAAGAAAAGTCACAGGAGCCCTTCCTCCCTCATTTCTTCAGCTCATTTTCCTTTTGCAGGTGAGATGGGGTGGTGGAGACATAGCTAAGCACTCATTCATACCTCTGCCCCCAGTAGGCTCAGGGGGTGTCTGAGGGAGTCAATGTCTCTGTTCCACTCACTTCCACTCTTGTGAGTAGAGAGCCAAGCAGTGAGGGGCAGCAGGAGATCTACTCTTGGAAGGCTGGACACAAGGAGGGAGGAAGGAAGGGAGGAAGAGGGGGAGGGAGGGAACGAGGGAGGGAGGGAGGATGGGAGGGAGGGAGGGAGGGAGGGAGCTTATCCTACTGTCCTGGTGTGCCCGAGAGCAGCTGATAGTTCATTCTGCACCAACATTGCCAAGTCCAGTGTAAGAGAAAGTGAATAAAAATTCATTGCTTTGATCATTGCAACAGTTCCTGTTAGGAACACAGTGTACAGAGCAATGTAAGGGAAGCAGGCTGCAAATGAGATCTTTGATTCCCACCCCTTAATACATGCTTCTATGTAGTTAGCTGATGCCACAGCATGGCCCCATACAACTTTTAGGGTTCATACTTAGCATGTTTTATTATTTTGAGGGACAGGCCAAATAAAGGCAAGATAGAAAAGAAAATGGGGGCAAAAAATGGAATAAGAAAAACTAAGGATGTCCTAATCTCTGTGAAATGCTATTACATACTCTGTTCTCACCTCTGTCTCTATCTCTTCCCAGTACTTGCAAGCACAGTAGATGAATTTCTGCAAAGCCGGCTCTAGGGCAAAGCCCTGTGGACAGAAGAGAAGCTGCACATGAACACTGCCAGAGACCATGCCATGGACTCTAGTCTGCTCTTACCTGCTCACAAGCAAAGTTGCTTCATGAGTATGGTCTTCATTTTGTCTCACCTATTAAAGAAAGCAATAGCTCATCCTTTAGGAGCAGTAATATTTAATCCCTGAGAATGGAAAGCAAATTACCTCTCAAGACTCCTTCCAAATGAAGAATTTAGGAAAATAAACTTTCATACTATCTTTTCATTTTTTTTTTGTTTCCAACAAAATTGAGATGACTATGATCCTACTGCAGAGCAAAACTCCAGGATAATGTCTAACTCTTCTGCTGTATTTGCCTGTGTGCCCCTTAGCTAGTTAGCAACAATAAAAGTGACCAGTTATTACTCACCAATAACCATGTTATTCTTTGTTATTCTTCAGACAGACAGAGAAACACAGAGAGAGAAAGAGAGAGAGAGAGAGAGAGAGAGAGAGAGAGAGAGAGAGAGAGAGAGAGAGAGAGAGAGAGAGAGACTAGAAACTGTTTAATTTAGACCTATTAGCCTGACAGTATTGCAAGTCTAAGGAATAAATAGCCAATGGTAGTATTTCCATTGTGCTATGAAGGGAATATTACTCTTATTCAAATGAAGCTCTCAAGCATCTAATATGTACGGGAATGGTTCTAGGCATTTTTGTGTATATTATCTTTCTAAGTTAATTTAACCCTCAAAATCAACCCTTGTGGTTATTCTATGTATTTTTTACATAGAAAACTGAATCGTAGAGAGAACATATCTTGCTCAAAGGCACACGGGCAGGGACTTGGATTAAAGTGCCTTTTGATTTTTCTTCAAATGAAACCAAATGAAGTCAGACCTATTATATTTCCCTAGGAAAATATAGGCTGAAAAGAGATCCACCTTGACACGATCTGATCTTGAGGCTGGGCCTGTGCCGAGCCGCAAGGAGTAATAGGTGGCTACTTGCATGGATGTGGTTATTAAAGTGTGGCCTGTGGCAGGGCAAGAAGTGGACACAGTCTTGTCCTGAATTCAGAAGTTGTATGGCTTAGGACAGGAACTGCAACCATTGAAGTCTTGATTTCTCTCTGCAAACTGGGTATTAATATTCTCCTTAACATTAATGATGAAAGGTAATTATAAAACAGCAGCCTAATAGTAAGTGCTCTGTGCAAGTGCCTCCCCCTGCCCCTTTGGTGATAAGTGAACTTGCACTGAGTTGTATATAACAGCTAGCATTTCTGGCACTGGATACAGTTTTCAGTTTTTTCCTATGTACCTCACCCATTCTAGTCATGTAAATATAACAGGTAGGCAGAGATTAACTAGTTTATTATTCTCCCCTGTCATGTACCTTACAGTTCAAGGTGAAAAGTTAGAACTAGTCATTAAGGCCTACTTGGAAGTGTGGGGGTATGGTGTTTGTTTTCCTGAACAACTACTGAGGAAAGCTGGAAGGTGAGGAATTAGCTTTCTCATTTTTATATGCCATTAGAATGCTGCGATTTGGTTCCACACCTGCTTTGTCAGTATGACCAGGATGAAACCCGTTTCGTCTGTTTACTTGATATTTACCCAAGTCTGCGATCAAGGAGAAAACGCATCTCAGCATCTCACTTGGCAAGAGGAAAAATGGAGGCAGCACAGCAGCTGTCATATTTATTTCAGTGGCAAAGCAGGTCAGGAAAATTGATAAAATTAATCATACAAAGTAGCAAACATCAGGAGCGAGAACAGGAAGGAACAGATGAGTTCTTGCTTCATTCCAAGCTGCACCTGCCCAGTCCTGACAGAATCTGTGCAAGCAGTTGATGGAAGCAGGAAAGGAGGGGGTCATGGCACTGGAAAGAAAAGCCTGAAGAGAAATTGGAACATGAGAGATTATTGGACCAGGTCTCAGTCTGCAGGCCTGTGGTGTCTGTGAAACTCTATTAAGTTCCCTGAGGCTGTAAGAAATCCATCTTTAGATGTCCCATGAAGAGAATAAGTTCAGGACCTGATATTGGCTTGGATCTATGGCAGGTGATCCTAACTAATGTGGGCAACATTTTTTTTCCTGTTACAAGAGGAATCATGCCCTCTCCTGCAATCGTTCTCAACTCATATGTGCTTTACCATCACCTGGAGAGCTTTTAAAACTAAGGATGCTCATACCTACCTTGGATGAAGTGAATCAGACTCTCCTGGGGTTGGGTCCAGGCACTGACTATTTGTGACTCTAAGGAGAGTCCAGGGCTGAAGCAATGGTTCGCAGATTAGCGCTCATGAAAACCATCCGGAAGGCTCGTTAAAACTGGGACTGGCAGGCTCCATAGCTAGGGTTTTTGATTCAGTAGGTCTGGGTTGAGTCCAAGAATTTCATTTCTAACAGACTCCAGGGAATGCTTGCTTTGCTACTTTAGGACAACATATTGAGAGCCACTGGCTAGAAAAATACAATCAGGTTTACTTTTTCACTCCATCATGTATTAAATACAACCATTTCATAAGTAGATCAAGTCTTCAAAGTCACATCTATAGAAATTATCATGTGTTGCAAAATTTAATTCAAATATTTTTGGGAAGTCAGTCAACCAAGACAATATATCCTGAGGTACTTTATAAGCTACTGTAAAGCACTGGCTGAAAATTATGTTAAAATTTTTTATTTTTCTTTATATTTTTGGGCTTAGCTACATTTGTAGGAAATTGAAAACAGAATGATTTATTTATTTAAAAACAATTTAACAGAGACTATTAAATCAAGTCTTAATCTGAATATTTGGGTATAATGAGGTCCATGGTAATGCATCTCTTCTTAGGAGGCTCTGGGCTTTGTATTCTATCAATGGGCCAGATATTCCTATTCCTGTATGGTCTGTGAGCTAGGTGATAAAGTATTTATTTATTTATTTATTTATTTATTTATTTATTTATTTGGTACAGGGTCTTGGTATGCAGCTCAGACTTCTGCTGATCCTCTGGTCCCACTCTCCCCAACACTTAATTATAGACATGGTTTTAGGGCCAACATGGCATGTGGTATCTAGGATCAAACCTGGGTCCTTGAGCTTTCCAGGCAGGCATCTAGACTATTGAGCTATCTCCCCAGCCTTGTTTTATTTTATTTTGCTTTGTTTTATTCCTTTATTTGTTTGCATATGCATTTTTACATTTTTAATGGTTAGAACTTCAAAAATGTATTACAACTCACAACAATTATGTGATATTCAAATATCAGTGTTCATAAATAAAGTTTTATTGGAACACAGACATACATTTTTGTAGTTTAGACCACTGATTTTATGCTACAGCAGCACAGCGAACTTGTGACAAGGGCTATGTAGCATCCAAAGCCTAAAATATCTATTGCCCAAGTCTTTACAAAAGACTTTGCTGATCCTTGTTCTAAGAGAAGAGTTAAAGTCCACTGCAGTAAGTTCCTCTAGAAATGCTAAGAGATTAGGGACCTACTTTATTTTTTAAGATTTATTTATTTATATTTTAACTTAAAGAATGAAAAATAGAAGCAAAAACAAATAGAAAAAATGATAAACAGTAACATACAAAAATACATATGCTACAGATTTTCAAAACAGGGATAACATACATACATACATACATACATACATACATACATACATACATACATATATATATATATATATATATATATATATATATATATATATATATATAACAATCCAACACAGATCAGCAGTCCACAATAGAAATGGTTTATCCACAGAAGTGGTTGACTTGAACCATTCACAGCTCGGTATATTAATATGACTTTACTTTATATACCTCCATTTTTATATTTTTCTGCTGGATGGTTAAGACCAAGTGAAAGCAAGACCTATATAACAAGAAATGTAACTTTTGTATCAGATAAGGTCAGTCACATACTCTCAGGGTTTATCATGTAACCCCGTATCACATTTTGTAGGTTCTTTGTTGGTGTCAGCCATGTGGACGAGCATGGCCATTGCTTGACCAATTTGTTCTCTGTGGAAGCCTGAGAGAATGTTTTCTCTCCATGTGACTCTCCTTATGCACACTCTACATCACTGATCAGTTTCCTCTCTAGCCCCATAATCTCATTGATCAGAAAATTTGGGGCACAACTGAGTTCCATGATGTTACAGTACAGGCTCTGCTATGTCCTGAGTCTTCACTGACCTTGAAAGACTAGGGCAAAAATGTTGGCTGACCTTGCAGCCTTTCTTTTTCTCCAATTTTAGATCTGCAAACTTAGGTTGTTAACCCTCCAGAAGAGAAGCTGATTATTACTCTGCAATAGTGTGGGTAAAACACTATTGCATATGTTGTGGGGACCTACTTTAAATAGGATGTCTGGTCTGGGAAGACCTCTCAGGCAACAACCTTCACTGAGATCTCAAGGAAAGAAAGGAGTTAACTGTGCACAGAGTATGGTGTATACGTGTCCTGGGGGAAGTCCGATTATCTTGTGGCAGTGTAAGAAAAGCACTCAAACATAAAGAAGCATAAAATTGAATCTTTTGTGGTATAATGGATGTTCTTGAGATCATAATACTAAGGGAAATAAGTCAGAAGTAGAAGGTGAAATATCATACAGTTTCCCCACTAGGAAAGACTCAAAATTTAAATATGTTCAATGGCAAAATAAAAGAGAAGTGGTAGGAAATGGGGAGGTACTCTGTGGAGTTGGGAAGAGGATCTGGAGAGTGGGATGGATGCAAAGGACTAGAGGAAGCAGAACAATCAAGCTGTGATATGTACATGTACCTTCTCAAAGGATAGAATTGGTATGTGTTAGAATAAATATAATTGGCTAGGGAGATAGCTCAGTAGTCTAAGCACCTCCCTGGTAAGAACAAGGACCTGGGTTCAATATCTGGTACTACATGCCATGCTGGATCAGCCCTGGGCCCACCAAGATGGATACAGAATCCTGGCATGGTGGTGCAAGCCTATAATCCCAGCACTGGGGAGGCTTAACACTGGAGGATTCCTATGAGTCCACGGTGCATAGTGAGACCCTGTATCAGAATACATAAAATGAATAAACAAGGAATGAATATAGTTGGCATGTATTACAAATATATTGTTATGGTTTATATCTGGCTTTCCCCCCAAAGCCTCATGCAGTCATGGGGTGGGAACCTCTGGAGTTTGAGATTAACTCATGATCCACTTGAATTATGGGTCTTAGTAATGCTGGGATTATGGGTACTACACTGAGCCTGAGGCAGACTTAAGGGAAACAGACTTCCTCTCTACAGCCATTGTTGCCGCTACTCCTCTTTTGCTCTCTGCCCTTTGCCAGCCCCATGAAAGGTTGCTCTCTGCCGTGTGCCACTCTGCTTTAGAGCCAGCTGAGTATGGACTGAAACCTCCAGTAACTGTGAAATAAATAAACTTTTCCTTCCTACATTTTAAGTGTTGGGTATTTGTCCCAGCCAGGAGAGAAGAGTAACCAAAACATATACTCATTTTTTTTAATGGAGAAAAATAATTAACGCCACTGCAGTGAAATCCAGGTTCAAGGGGTAGGTGGTTTTCTTATTGATTCAAGATGATCATACTTATGAGCACATCCCAAGACAGGAGAAATATTTTATACCTTACTAACCTAAATTTTTGTCTAAGGATAGAGGACACTGTCCTAAGAAAGGTCAAACAGCTCTCATGAGCACAGCCAATTCCATCTAGGGCTTACTTTGTGTCAGAGGTTGCTCTGAAGGCAGTATGGCCTTCTAAGCAATGATGAAGATATTATTATCCTTATTTTACTGAGGACCAAAGTGAGACACAGTACTGTAACCTACTAGTGTCACACAGCTGATAAATTTACAGAAGAGATCTGAACACAGACAGTGTGGCTTCTCAGTGGTTCATATGGTGTAGTAGGATGAGAAGTAGACCAGAGGGGAAGCAGGGTACTGCATGGAGCTGTCATAGACATCAGCAGGGATGAAACAGGAAGAAGTAGAGGAGAATGAGATATATAAGACCTACAACTGTCTGATGAGGAGATGAAAGGAAAGAAAGGTCAAAGACAACTTTCCCATTTCAGGCAAATAAGTGTGTGGATAGTGGGACCCTGGTGCACACGTTCAAGGCCAGAATCCTCTTCAAATGTAGTCTTGGCTCTGGGGCAGGAAGTGTAAATACACACAGAAATGTATCTATCTGTCCCTGTCCCAGAACTAGGAAGATCATCTGAGAGCAGAGACGGTGCTCCCTTAACTTTCTATCTCAGCAAGTACTGCTGCATATGGCACATTGGATTGTCTGATCCAATTTCCAAAAATTGGATTAATTTTTATTTTTTTCTCATTAAACATGCATAGGTCAAACAGGCAAGGCTAATTTTTGACTAATAAATTGATATTTTGGAAAGCTTGAGCTTTAGGATTCACCATTTTGAGCATATTTCTCTCTTTCTTTCTCTCTCTCTGTCCCTCTCTCTGTCTCTCTCTCTGTCTCTCTCTCTCTCTCTCTCTCTCTTGCTTTCTTCTCTCCCTCTCTCTTTTTTTTCTGGCAGAACCTGGGACTGAACTCAGGCCCTTGCACTTGCCTGGGAAACGCTTATTCCACTGAGCCATCTCCCCAGCCCCTTTCTCTTTCTTTCCTTTTCCTTTTCCTTCCCTCCCTCCCTCCTTCCTTTCCTCCCTTCCTTTTGTCCCTTCCTTTGCTTCTGTCTTTTCACAGTCATATTTTTCTCTTGATCAGTCCTTGAAATTTTCAAAAGTATTTGTAACACTTGAAAATAAAAATAATAGTTTAGATACCCACTTGCAACTCCTGTTTGTTGTAGTCTCACAAATGATAATCAGTTCTACTTCAAACAGTACATCCATTAGAATAGGACCAGTGGAGACCTGTGTGGCTCTGTTTTGACTCTTAAGTTTCCTTCACACCTCTTCCAAGCCAAGGAATCCCACCACGGTCTTCAAGATGTTGCCCATAAGTTGCCGGGCAATGCTAACAAGACCCATCAGAGGAATGGACTACAGTCATCACACTTGAAGTCCTTGACCACATGATGGCTATAATTTCTGTAACTCTGAGGAGGGTACCTTCTCTGGAGAAAACGTTAATGTAGATTTCCCATACTGGTTTTCTTTTCTTAAAATAGATCAGAGTTAAATCTGTGAGGGACAGAATAGGTCGAGGTTAGAGTGTGAAGGAGTGTGGTGCCAGACTGAGGGAAAGACATGTAGAGGTGGTCTTGGGCAGATAAATACTCAGTGTGTGCTGTGGAGCAGAGGACTTGTCGATTTTCTGACAAGTTGTTAAGACTACCAGAGTTTGAGCAAATTCTTGAACATGAGCCTAAACTGGGGTTATAGACACTGTGTACTCCAGAGGCAAGCTTTCAGCATTGAGGGGTGTTCCACTCCACACGTAGTATTTTCATTTCTGAGAGTTTAAGCTATATTTTGTTGTTAACATTTTATCAGAGTCTGTCTGGCTAATATTAATATAAGTTCTTGAAAAATTTGTTATTACTATATATTTATGAAATTTTCAGTCAGACAACCTTTTTTGCACTGTGCTTAGAGCTTATTAGCTAAGTATGCATATATTTATTAAGCATCAAGTATTTGTCCTTCACTGTGACAGAGAAATATGAGACCTAAATGGTGCTTCCTTGTACACAGTTTATAGAAGAACATAATTAATGTAATGGTTAACACTTTTTACTACTACTAGACGCCAGGCACAATGCTATAACTTTTCTACTTTTGCCTCTAAACCGAACAACAGTCCCTGCAGTCAGTGTTGTTGCCTGTGTCACCCTGCGCAAGGTCACATAGCATGTTCTACTCCAGGTGGACATAGGTCAAAGACCCTCCTACGTCTCCCTACATATGTGGCAATTGCATAAATGAGTATATTTTCATTCATCTCCTTTGTCACTTGACTAATATTTATCAAAGTTTATCACATACTTGCCAGTTCACGAAACAACAAAGAATGCGAAAGATAAACCTAGGGGACTTTTTCAACAATATCTAACCATAGTCCTTATCCTAGAACCTACCTCATGCCCTTACTCAACCTTTTCTAATATCTTTACCCTAGCCCGTACATGCCACTGAGGAAGATAAAAGCATAAGACAAAGCAAATAAACACACACACACACACACACACACACACACACACACATGCACACATGCAATAAAATCATAAATGAATACATAAAATGCTTGAGATTAGAAATATTTTTACATGTTGATATTTTGAATTTTGGGATAGCTACATATACAGAATGGTACATTTTGGGGCTAGAACTCAAGTTGTGAATGTAAAATTCACCTATATTTCTAGGCACCTTATACACATAAGCTGAAGATAACTTTATAAGTAGTTTTAGGACACTTATATTGAGTATAATCTGTCACATGAACTTTCCACTTATAATATCATATTGATGTTCAAAATTTTGAATATTTTAGAGCATTTTGAATTTCAAATTTTTAGATTATGGATTCCCAATTTATATCTATAAGTTTTAAGTACAAAGCATGCAATGGTGAGATAAAAGTGGAGTAAAAAGGAAGTAATTACTCTCTATTTTGGCTATCACAGACCCAGAATTGCTGACTTGTAGTGAGGCTTCTGACCACTTCATGACGTCTTAAAAAAGATAAAATCTCCCCAAAGTTCCAGTCATCAACATGGGATTTAGATCTACTCTGGCATCACAGTAAAGCATTCCATTTAGAATGAAGACAAGAAACTCTAAAACAGAAAGCCCAACCCAAATTGCTCAGTGGTCCCATATATCTTCCTATAGTGCTGCTATCACAGAATACCCAAGACTTAATAATTTATAATGAAATCTATCACATTTGAAGAGGTTGGAAGTTTCCTGTGTGTGTGTGGGGGGGGTCTTGGGAGGGCACTCTGGTCAACTTCCATGAAGGTGGAAGGCACTGCACAAGGGGGAGATTGCAGGAAGACTGGAAAGGGGACGAACACATTTTCTCATCCGCTCCTCCTGCCTGCAAGAGAGGCATTGTTCCATTCATGTGACCTGAGCTCTCATGACCTAATCAATTTTCGACATTCTCACCTCTTGCCTGGGCTTTCCTGGTGAATAAGTTTCCAATTTACAAACTTTAGAAGATATATTCAAACTGTAGCAATATTAAATTTCATTATTCAATTACTGTTATAAGCCCAATTCTTTGGCTAAAATAGCTAAGCGCAATTATAGTAATGAAACAAGAACCACTTTTGGGCATGTACTATAAATGTCCTGTGCTAATATAGAAATGACAAGCAAAACCTTTGTTTATTCATAGTGCCTTTTCACTGAGATGAAAAGAGACACTGAAAAAAGCCTTTTTAATTCTACTGTAGACCCTCCTGTGTTTCCCTACCCTAACAAAAAATGCAGATTGAGAGTAGAAAGGCAGACAAATACTGCTATAAATGCAAAGCATAATTCTAATACTACAGAAGAACAACCAGGAAGATACAACCACTAACAAGCATTAAAAAAGGCAGAACAACTGCTTGTATAGAATCTTGCTGACAAGTGCTATTAAATATTAATTCTATAGACCATGGAGACATCATTAAACAAACATATATACCCTGATGCTGAATGTGCACTGGCCCAGGCATTTGTTTTACATGCGGTTGTTGGTGAGGTGTACTCTTTTGTGTTGTTTTACCAGGCAGAAGACAATTTTCCCCCAATTCCATTAATTGTATTCTTACACATCACCGCCATTCTCATTGCCATTTTGGTTGTTTGTCTTGTCCTTCTCTTTCATTTAATTGGAAAGACAATTTTTAGGGAAAATGAACGGAGTTATCTGTTTTAAGGATGTTAAGCATGAATAAAAATGTTTCATGTTTGTCTCCTAGATTTAAAGAACCAGTGCTATGGGCAGGGTATTTAGAGAAATGAGAATCCTCAGTGACCTTTGCCCAGCTGAATGACACTTTCAGACTGTTGAAATGAAGTTCTTAAATTTGAAGAGTAAAAGATTCTACCATGCAGAAACTAGAAAAGCTTATCAAGGCTGTTCACTCCTAAAATATGGATGGATAGTGCTTCACCTGTATCCACAGAGTACCACTTCCTGAATTCCCTCTGCCCCACCTCCCAGATAACAAAATCCTCATCTACTCAAGTATCTTGCACCAAATGGCTTAGTATTTGCATATAACCATTTACATCCTCCTGTCAGCTTTAAATCATTGGCAGATTACTTATAATACATAATACAATGTAAATGCTATGTAAATAGTTGTTATGCTGTATTGCTTAGGGACTCATGACAAGAAAAAATCTGAACATGTTTAATACAGATGCGGTGTGGTTTTAAATATTTTTCCATTGAAATGGATTGAATCCTGGATAGAGAGCCTGCAGAAACGGAGCATTGTCTTCTTCTTTTTTTTTTTGTCTTTTTGAGACAGGGTCTCACTATGCAGTTCAGGCTGGCCTTAAGCTCACTTTGTAGCTCAGGCTGGTCTCGAACTCACAACAATCCTCCTGCCTCAGCCTCCCGAGTGCTGGGATTACTGTCTTCTTCTTCAAAAAAAAAATCTGTGCATGTGAAGAAATAATGGCACCAGATTTGGAAATCACAGTTATAGAGATGCGAAGGTCTGCTCTGATGGTTTTCAACTTTTGGTGACATTGCAAAGTCCTTATTAAAGCACAGATTGCAGTTCCTCACCCCCAGGCACTCAGTCAGTAGGACACGATAGAAACCCAAGAATCTGAATTTTTCACAAGTGCCCTGGATGAAGCTGAAGCTGCTGGGTGGGGGCCATACTAGGTGGACTCTAACCCTTGAAATTATAAAACAGTTACATGTTTTTATTTGTCCGTGTTTGTAGTACGTAATGATTACATTCACCAAGGGAAGCCCCTACATGCACAGAAAGTATCTTCCTTCTTTTTATTTCTCCTTCCCATCCCTTAATACCTTCCCTCTACTCTCCCTCCATGGCTTTGTTCTCTTTCAATTCACAAAACAGCTATCTCCTTGCTTCCTGTTGTGTATCTTTTATTTCACTCTGTAAATTATTTTACTTTGTCACATAAGAGAAAACATGCAATATGTAAGCGAGTGTGTGTATCCCATTCATTTCACTTAACCTTAAGGTCTGAAGGTGCCATTTTCTTGCAGAGGACAAGTGTTTCTTTATGGCTGAGTAGTGCTCCTTTTATGCATGAATACCACAGTTTCCTTATCTGTTCATCTGTTGATGGACGATCGACCACTCCAAAGGTTTAGCTATGATTTCTTGTGCTGCTACCAACGTGGACACATGTATGTATCACTGTATCACAATGCCTTTAGTTTGGCAAGATATCTGGAAAAGGGACAGGTTGGACAAGTGAAACTTCTAATTTTAGAGATTTGTTTTTGTTTGTTTTTAAGAATTTCTATACTGGGGGCTGGAGAGATAACTGCCTGCCTGGTAAGCACAGTTCCTGAGTTCCATCCCCAGTAAAGCAAAAAAAAAAAAAAAAAAGTTTCTATACTGACCTTTGGTAGTATCTATGTTAGTTTATATTTCTACTAATAATGCAGAAAGGTTCCCTTGACCCTTGCAGTTCTGTTAGCATTTGCTATTAATTGATAGCCATTCTTTCTGGAGCACTTTACAGATCAGGAATCTGAGACTTAAAAAAGTTGAATAAAATTGGCTAAGGCTTCACCTTTCACTTGAATCTTGTTCCTAGTTAGAACCTAAGACTTTGGCTTTTTTCACTGTCCTGTGGAGAATTTTTGACAGATACTATGGGAAGATTATGAACCTTAGACTCTGCCAGCAAATCGTACTCTGATTCAGTCACTCCACTGAGGGACCTGGAACCGTTCAGTGGGAAAGCTAGAGGGCGTGGAAGGACTCTCGGAGGCCACCTGCTCTCTTTCATGGCAGTGATCTAGCTCTGGATATGACGTTTTCATGGCTGTCACTACCAGCACGGACATGGAACCCGAATCCTGCTCCAGCATTCCAGCGCAGGCTGTTTCTGCCCCGGTCTCAAGGTTGAAGGCACTTATTGCCTCCCTTCTCTATAGGATACATGGACCACCTGGAAAAAACACATCCACTTCTGTCAGTCTTTAAGGAAGACTTCATCTGAGGAGGAATGTAGACAGGAAAGACCTCTGTAGACCATTCAGATCGGCCACGATGTGCAGGAAACTCCTGGGAGCCGCCAGTGGCCTTTGCCTCAAACCTTTTCCTCCTTTGAAGTCTAATAAATGTGATCTCACATGAGCTCATTGGCAGAGAGGCAAATATAATCAAGGCTGACTTTCTTCTTAAATGTCTATTATTATTTATTGTGATTAAAAAAATAATTAAATTGGAAGCATTTCCCTGGGCCCTAGACACTGTGGCCCTGGTGCACTTTGTATGGCGCATTGGAGACAAAGGCGAGGGTCTAAAGGGCCTTGGCATTTGAATGTCAAGGGGACGGGTGACCATCCCCGGACCTCCCACTGCGGCTGGCAGAAACACCTGGACCGCGAGGCTGGTGGCGCGCAGGAGGCTGGGCTACCGCGGTTCCCGGAGCGGGAGGCGGCGACGCTGCGACCCGACCCGAGCGCGTCCAGGACGCGCGACAGAGCTCCCCGGGCGCCTTGCGCAAGAGGAGAGCGCAGAGCTGGGTTCTTTCTTTTCTTCTTTCTTTCTTCCAATTTTTTTTTGCATACAATTATAGTGATGGCATCATTTTTTTTGAAACAAACTGTCCATAAATGTCACTGAAAATCCGGGTCTCCTTTTATTAAAACTGAAAAATGTGTATAAATGTAAATAACAAATGACTGATACAGGGATAAGAACACCACAGCGGCTGCTGGCGTCTCTCTCTTTCTCTCTTTTTTTCTCTCCTCCTCATGTAATTTGCATTAATAAAGAGGCTGTTCCTTGTCGGAATGTGTTTCATCCGGTTTAAAATCCCAGGGCGATCCACCAGGAAGAGCACTGGGAGAATCCAACTGTCAGAGCCGACAAGACAAATGAATCCCGGTGTCAGGAGCGTGTGGTTCAACGATGACAGATTGAGAAGAACTGTCCCCCTCTCGACAGGCGGGCTTCATTTTCAAATTAATAAATCTGAATAAAATATTTTTCCTTTCATTACGAGCGGAGCCTGTTTGACAGTTCCAGTGACAGGAGGGAGTAGCAGTGTTGATGAGAACAGTTTGCATGAATTCCACCTGGGCTTCTTCTGTTTTATTTTTACCTGCAATCTCTTCCCTGTTTGCCTCTCTCCTTACCCCCTCCCCCGGCTCCCGTATTTTCCTTTCCCTCCCTTCTTCTTTTCCACCCCCATCCTTGTCTCGTGATTCTTCCTTGCATTCTATGCCCCTTTTACTATTCCTGTTCTCTGAAATGTCACCCATTTCTATTTTTTTTGCTATTATTTTCATTCACCTGCAGGCTATTACCCTGAATTAAAGGCCAAAGCATTATTTCACCTAAAAGCAAGCGTACAACTAATTATTATGAAATGTTTTCTTTATTTCTGTGATTGTGTATCACTGATCACATTAAGGCAACCCTTGAAGCCCAGGCTACAGGATTTTTCTAATTTGTAATTTGACTTTAGGAAATAATTATCTTTGTTTCTCTTACACACGCACACGCGTGTGCACACACACACACAAAACACACACAGAAACATGCACACATGCACAGACACACACATGCATACAAGCAATCCTTGCAAACAGACAAACAAAAAACCATTGTTGTTGATTTCCCTCCCATGTCAAAAGAATGTTATGAATTACGCCTTAGGAATTGCGTATGCACAGTAAAATCTTAATGCATGGGGTGATAGGCTGTTCCTCTTATATAATTTAGGAGTACTTTGTGGGGAACAGTATGTGATCATTAGAGAAATACTATTGAGGAAAGTGACTTCTTGATAACAGAGGGGGTTTTGTTTTTGTATTTGGTATAGAATTCAGTCACAGCAGGCAACTTTCGGTGTCCCAGTTCTAAAGTCTAAGATCCATAGAGTCAGAGAAAAATTGATCTGGGGCCAGCAGTCAGCCACTCTCAAAGCCCAGTGTCTAGTTGTACATGCTGCTCCTCCTTTCTCAACACAATGGCTTAGATCACCAGGAATAGAGCAGTGCAGGTGTCCAGAGACTTCAGTCTTGAGCCCCAAGCATCTGGTCTACCACCCTGACTTCTATTTTGTCCATCTGCCATTTTCACTCTTTCAATTTCTCTATGAAATTATGACAATTGCTTGCAATGCAACTCACTGGGACAAACTTAGTTCTTGTTATTTTACAACTAATGCACATCAGGAAATTCTATTGCCCTTTGCCTGGCTAGTCTATGAGAAGACAGGGCACATAGGTACCAGGCTTGTATTTGAGTAATGGTAGGTAGACTTTTCAAGTAATAATAAGTGACTTCGTGGGCACAAGGGAAACATATATTCATAAATATCTCGCATTATACTGCTGAAATTTGAGATGAATTATTTAAGTAGCAGAAATAAAATATGATGCAAAGTAGAAAGAATTTATAAATATACATATTTGAGTATTGGTGCCAGTATTACAGAAAAAATGTATACAGTTTAAATTTCTCAGAGAGTTGGCTTTTATATTTAATCTTGCTGAAACCCCAAACTTTCACCCATTAAAAGGCCAAAATAAACTCTCATGGAGAAGATGGGAGCAAGTTTGATGGTCAATGTCCAGATCTGAGAAATCTCTGACCAAGCTTCTTATGGTGCTTTAATGTACTTTCTTTTTTAAATTAATTTTATTGAGAAACAAATAGCAATGAGACAGATTCAAAACTGATTAGTAGGACAGTTTAAAAAATTAATGCATTGCATATTGTTGTCTTCATAGTGCTTATTCATAGTACAAGATGCAGACATAATATCCTGTCCAAACACTATTAGTACAAATCTTTCTTCTCATTGAATTAAGAGAAAGTAGCTGTATATCTATCCTAATTATTCTGTATATACAGATACAAAATGTTCCTTATTTGTATCCCCTTTTTTGTTTAGTTTTGTCAGCGATGGGTATTCCATTGCCATTTAAATATCATAGTGTGTGAATTCAGCAAAATAATCCAATATAGTCCACTAGTGCATAATAGTAGTGGATTATCCATAGGACTGGCAATGTTGTTGAGTTGGGCCTTTTACAGCTCAGCATATTAATATGGCTTTACTTTTTATACCTCATTTTTATACTTTTTTGCTGTACTTTCTTACATAGTTCAAAAACATCACTCTGCAAATACTGCCTACCAAAACCTAGTTTAGTAAACTTAGATTTTACTATATGAGTAGCTACCATAAAAGATATAGTGAAGTAAAATATAGATTCCAAGTTTTTTGCATACATTAATTTATTTTTTTATAATATGGGCATTATAATTTTCACTTAAAAAGGTTTCTAGTTTACAGGAAACTGAGAGTTGGGATTCAGAGACTTAAATGAAATAATAGAAAAGCAGAAATTTTATTTTAAAAATTCACATAGTCCTATACTTTTTTATTTTATTGAAGAACAAATAGCAACGAGACAGTTTCAAATCAAATTAGTAGGGCAGATTCAAGAATTAATACATTGCATATTGTTTTTATAGTGTTCTTTTTGTTGTACGAGGTGCATACATGATATTCTATTTATAAACACTATTAGAGCATATGTCTCTAATCAACAAATTAAGAGGATGTAGCTGTATACTTATACATTTTTTAAGCAGTTGGTGTTATTGATTACTCTACTTGAAAAAAATCACCTACAAGAATGTGAGATGCTTCCTACTTTTGAAAGTGCTTAGTAGCATAATAATAGATAAAATGATTTATGTATGTATTTTTAAGATGCAGTTCATTTATAAATTGTAGGAAGCCAGCCAAGTATGCTGATCACCATGACCAATAAGCCAGTTACTTATTGAGTGTCTGATTTTTTGACTTCCTGGACAATGGATTAATAAAATTGGACAATAATTATTTTTACAGGAACAGTTTAAAGACACTAGAGGGTAATATAACATGTTGCTGTTTTCAAATGATCAGAATACATCGATACTTTTCTTTCATGAATCAGACAGCAAATGAATGAAATGAAATGAATGAATGAATGAAAACATGAATAAATTATCATCAGAAAAACCTTGTAAAGTGGGCATAACTGTCCCCCCACTTTATTACCAAATGAAAATTCAGAGGGACTAAATGTTTTATAATATCCAGAAAACTAGTGTAAAACACAGCTAAATTCAAACCAAACAATGTCTCAGTCTAAGTCCTCTAGTAAATTCTAGGTTCTGGGGTTGAGGCTTGCATATTCCTAGAGAAGACAAAGAGCTTAGTTCACCAGGTACTAAAGTAGAAACTGCATTAGGCACTCCCCATACTGGGGAAAGGGAAGGCACTGAAAAGGGAGAACCAGTCCCTGCATTCCACAAGCTACTTTCTCTGCTACTTTGTCTGACTCAGCTGCATTTCCATTAAACGAAACTCCATGATTTACTATACAGATGTGACCATAGTCTTAGTATTCAATTATAACTCCATGGGTCCCAGGGCACCCTGAACACCCAGGACACTGGGAGCCTGGGAGTAGTTGCAAGCAGAAGCCAGCCCAGCCCCAAGCGTGACCTTCCCCCACCCCCTGAGCAAGTCCTGCAGCAGAGTACTACTAGAGAAAGTCAAACTGCCACAGCCTCTTTCACCCCATTTCATGAAGGAAACATTGAAAGCAGCTGAAAGCAAAGAGTAAGATCAGTCACATTTCCTGTGCATTATGGGGAGGGGGACTACAAAATAGCCCAGCAGACACGTGTCTGTGCTCATGCAGCCTATTTTACTCTTGGTACTAAGAAGAGGATAGAGTATAGCACTCTGTGGAGGAGATTCATGACCTTTGCTGTTTTGCTTCATGCAGAGAACTTTCTTGTAAAGTACGTGTAATAGAGAAAGAATGTCAGCTTTACCTTTCCATTTTCCTTTTACATACATTCTATGTTCTACTTAAATTACTTTTCTTTTTATAATAGCAACTATGATGATCAGGGACCACCATGCCACTTATTCGACACCTACTGTGTGTCAGGCATTATGCCACACCTTCTACACACTTCTCATTTAATCTTGAAAATAGCTATGTGCAATTCTTTCTAAGGCTTTCTTTTATTTTATTAATAAAGCAATAGAGGTGTAGAAGCTAAGCATCTTCTCTAAGTCATGTGATGTGTTCCTGGTAGAGATAATTTTCAAACAGTGGGCTTCTTAATACCAATGTCTCACTCATTCATTGTGATACATAGCTACCATTCACCTTGTTGACATGGTGTCCTCATGATTTTGTTTCCTTTACCTAGATTTGCCTTTCCTGCACTTCCGCTTGTTAAAATTTCCCTCAGTGCTCAGTTCAAATGCTTATCCCACTGTGCAGTCTTTCCTGAGTTTCAGCACCACGGTGACGGTTCTGCATAAGGAGAGCCTTCGACTTAGCAGTCAAGGCAATCATTTTAGTAGAGTAACTAATATCCGGACCTGGGAGCCCCTGGTCCTTTCTTTCAGATGGACTTGATTCATTGTGTCCCTCCCTCAGGGGATTTGACTCTATTCTTCCTTACGCCTCTCCAGGGATAGAATTTCTACAGTCTCTAAGTAGTTCATTTCTTTTTGGCAGATCAACATTTCCTCCACTTAATCTAAATGCATTCCTTCTTGTTTGATATTCTGCAGTGTTAGAGGCTACCTGCCCATAGATAATGCACCATCTGAAAACCTTCCTTAGCCTGGAAAACAGTAACCAAGCAACCTTTTTGCCTCCCCTTTTCTGACTAACCTTTTACAATTCTTGTGACCTTTCCTCCAAAGTCTATTTTTCATCCCTTTAATCTTTTCGTCACTGCCCTTTCTCACCTCTAGCTTCCACAGCAAGGAGACCAGGCTGTGATAGACAAAAATGCCACTAGCAGGTGGCAGGCAAATTGGCATGCTCGGCACAGCTCCGTGCACCCTCTGGGGATTAATAATAAATACTATTTGATGATGAAATCTGAGTGCATTTTCTTTTCAATGAGACAGTGTCAACTGTTTTCTTCTAAAATAGAAATGAGCAGAATACAAAATTGAAGAGCCTTCATTTCTCCCCACTCAGGAGGCTGTTATTACTGATGTGGCGGGCATCCCTCCTGGCTGATCCGGGACGGAAGCCCCGTAGCGGACGCCGTTGTACCTTCCCCCGATAACTAGCTATTGTTCATGAAAAATTGGAGATGAGCACTTTGAACACTTTGTTTTCTTTTCCTAGGAAATCTGCTGTATCCTGAATTATTAAAGTAGATTATTTTAACCATAAACTGGAGCTCTTAGGCAAGCCAGAAATAATCACACATATAATTTAAAAATTGGGTGACGGTGACAAGATCAGCACCATTCGTCCTCCTGACCTTTAGGGAGCAGGTTCTGCGTTCTGTGTTTAGAGTGATTTTAGAAAATGGTTGTGGGAAGCCAGAGCAAGGGGAGAGTCCCGCTGCAATCTAATCTACATCTTTGTTGCCCAAATTAAAAAAATGAGCCTTTGAGAGATTGCTTAACGTTTCTGTCATCCCCACAGTGTTCATTGATAGAATTCGGTTCAGAATTCACAGCTTTGTTGCTCACTCCAGGTGTGTTTCTAGCATTACCTTTCTATCTCTGTTTTCGTTCATAAAGATTGGTTAAAACCTTCAAGGAAAGTGAACCCTAGAAGTTCGATGAACCTGGAGTTAATCTGCTTACATTAGGAATGGAGGCCTGGCTCTTTGTCCACCTTGCTTCCCTGTACCTCTGTTTCCTAGGACCTGGGACTTTGAAGACATACAACAAAAGCATTTCTCCTCTGGGATGCAAAAAAAAAATAACAACACTATTCCTGTGCCAAGGAAAATCAATGGTCATTAGGGCTGACTGTTAGAAAATCACAAGTTAAACAATAATAATGCCAGAGATAAACAAACCAAAAGGTGGGCACGCTAAACCAGGAATGCCTGATTAATTGTCAAAGGAGTGAAACTATAAACGCCATAAGAACTTATGCATGGGAGGAAATCTGCGGGCAAAAATGGTGAGAGTTTAGCAATGTCTGCAAAATAAGTATCAGATAAATATGTAAGGAGGGAAGGGAAGAATCTTGAGAGAGGTGAGGCTTTCAATTAAAAAAAAAAACACAGAGTCTGTTTGGATAATAATAAGTAAATACTTGATAGTGTGACTTGTTAGAGGTGACCGCAGAAAGGCACACTCTGGTCAAAGGGTAACATTCCCAAAGTCAAGCCATAAAATGGAAGTTTTCAAAATTCCTTAACATAGGATGTTTTGAGTTTTACCTAATGAGGTAGCCCATAAAATAAATCCATCTGCACCTCCTGGGTTGACATTTTTGGTACATAACTTTCTCCTCATCCCTAACTTATGAACCAACTGTGGCATCTCTCATTTAAGTCAATGAGTTTGGCAAGTATACTGTGAGAGGGGGTCCCTGTCATCTCATTTCCAAGCCATAGCAGATACTCTGTAATCTTGTCATAGTAAGGACCAAAAACTACCACATTGTTCCCAGTAATTACACAATGACAGGTAATGAGGAAATAATTTGCAAATGTGAACATAATTATCAGTACACACTGTGATCTCATGAGCAATATTAGCTGCATATTCTTATATTCTTATTTTAAAATAGGGGTGGCAGACTAAATACCCCTTAATAGCAGTCATGTTAATATTTCAGTTCACAAAATATTAAATGTAAATACCATAGATAAAATAACCCGTGGAAGTTAGAAGAATCTATTGAAAAATATGAAAGATGATTAAGATGTATAATTCTCCATGACATGAGAGACAACGAACTAAGAGAAATTAAAATGTATGAAACTCTTAGGAATGCACCTATCATTAGAGTGCAAAGACAGAAGACACTGGAGTGAATAAATACATGACTACTGAGAAATATTTTGTTCTATTAAAGAGTCATCCTCACTATTTTATCATTTATTTTGTGCTTGAAATAAAAAAGTGTTATCACTAGACCTAGAGTAATATTTTCAAGAGAAGAATAAAGTTTCTTATAGATGAAAACTAAATTATTAACACGAGTGTATCCAATGAGTGAGAAAAATTAAAGGAATTATGGAAGTAAGAATGACAACATTAGAGGAGCAGTAACATGTTAAGTGTAGAAGTTTAGAAGGCTCTCTCACCCACGTCCAGGAGGAGGGAAATTATCATGTGACTCCACGACAGAGGTGCTGCTCTGAACCTGTACCCTTCTGCTAAAGGTGTGATTTGGAGTCTGTGACCTGTTGGAGATACACAATGTAAGAGAACTATCTTCTCAGTTTACGATAAACTTTAACAAAATTATGAAGCATTTGAGATTTTCAATCTAAAATTCAAATTTTGTGACTGAGAAATTTCCTATCATGTCACCTAGAATATTGCTTTATCTCAGTAATTCTCTACAGAACATTTACAAGATAGCTTTCAACTTTTTTTTTCTTTCCTTTTTATATTTGGGACAAGGTCTACAGGGTCTCATTACCTAGATCAGACTCAGAGTGATTCTCCTGTTTTCAGCCTCCCATGCCCTGGGATGAATGATGCATACCACCATGCCCACTCCCAGTTGTTGCCTCAGCTTGTGCAGGGGGTGGGGCCAGCATGGCATGCTGGGGATTTAACCCTGGCCACTGGGCTCTGCCTAAGCACGTGCTGTAGTAAGGTAGCTTTTAGTAGCAGTTGTTTTAGGTATGGTTCTGGTTTTCTATTGCATTAAAAATAGTATTTTTAAATAAGGGAATCCAAATGATAATAACTGACAAGTACTTGCATTACTCTACCTTTGATCAAGGGCTTTCATATACACCTACTATTCAAATTTTCATAGGAACCTTATAAAATATCATAAAAGTAAAAATATAACTTTTTAAGTAAAGAAACATGATCAAATTATTAGATCTGGAGCCCATAAACTACAGAAGCCATCTCAAGACTTTGAAATTATGTATCACGGCTCCAAATGTTGTGTGCACTCCAACCTGTTCTCCATCCAATATATATTGGATATATATATATCCAATATATCCAACATATCCATATGTAATCTACAGTATGATGCAAGAAATGTGGCAGTGTTTTAGTTGATATTCTTAGCTTTTTTTCCCCCTGTGGCTCTTAAATTCTCAGATAACTTTCTCCTATAATTTTTGGCTTCAATAAAAAAGCATAAAAATGCTGACTGTAGAATTCCTGGCCATGAGAATAGGAAAGGGTTTGAATGTAGTAATGATATTGGTTTCATTGGGGTTTTCAGACCTTTTTTTTTCTAGCTGTATAAATAGCTTAGGGGTGAAAGGAAGAGAAATCAAGTGATGGGTAAGGAGTTGACCTAAGGGTAGAAGTATTGCACAGTCAAAAGAGAGTTAGGCAGGATATCACCATTTCAGCTTAAAAAAACGATGAGGGCAGGGTAGGATGAGATTTGATTTAGGGAGGGAGAGCAGAACTGGCAATGGGAAATAGGACTTAGAAAGTCCTAGGCCATAGTCTTGAATCTGATACTGAGTTTGAGGTTGAACTAGTAATTTAACCAACCTTGGCTTTTAAGTTTCAGTGTTTAAATCTAGGAAAATATATTGAATTTCAGGGAAAATTCCTATGCTTGCAAGTTTGGTTTATTTCCCAAAAATTAAGCAGGAAATCACTTACTGCATAATCTCGATTTCTTGTACTTTTTCACCTGCTAAGCAATGAGATTTCTGTTATGAAATATCACCTCCAGGAAAGTCCCAGGTCTTGCAGTCCCAAATTCTTCATGTGGCTTGTGGAAATTGTGAAATGGTCCATGTGGTTCTGGTATTCTCTTTCAAGAGTAATTCCCTTTGATGATGACTAGCGATGCATATTTTATGGACTTGAGAATCCAAGAGTGCTTTTCATTTTGAACCCAGGAGATTGGAAGCTAGCTTTGTTCATGGACTTCAAGAATGGGCTTCTGTCTTCATCAGCTTGTTATACTAGCAGCTTTCAGTACCGGAATTGCTAATTCATTCATACAATTATCTCAGCATCTAACCACAACACATGGCTCTGGAAAAAACGAGAAATACAGGAAGAAGAGATGAGACTACTTATAAGTCTGGGGAAGTTCCAACATAATCAGTCAGGTTAACTGGAAGTCTGCATGCCTGGATATTTGCTTGACCTAGATTATTTGTCATTAATGACCAGAACTGATTTGATCTAGATTGAAACTGAATCACTGAATTAATGCCATTATCAAATATATTCTATGAAACTAAGTTAGTAATAATAATGATTCAAATATTTGGTGTTAGATAAACATGGTTCTCAGGGTTCCTGGTTGCTTTCTCTATAGTTCTAAAGTAACAGTTCATAAATAGTGCTGAAAATTCTTATGGAAATTTCTCAGGTCATTTTCCTGCTAGAGAAAGTGGAAATCTAATGTTTCACCTTAAAAAAATGGGTAATGCTGACACTTCAGTGGCATCATAAAAATCTCTAAAGGTATATGTGTCTTTCATTTCACAATTTGGAGCAGCTGTGGCTTCTAAGTGGGAGAAATTTAGTAAAAAGAAATTCTTGAGTCCTCTCTTCCCTATACATGAGACATTGCCCTTTTTGGTTGGTGCTGTTGTATAATGTGCTTTTTTTACTTTCCTGGGTGTAGTTATAAAGAAATATCAACCAAGATTGTACTCAGATGTTATAATTTACTTTTAAATTACTTTTAAAAGATACAATCCTTTCTAATTTACTTTTAAAAGTTATGATCCTTTCAGTGAATTTAACTACAACCTCCATATTACAAGCCCTTTGTAAATTTGAACCTAAATAATATCATCACAAAAAATGGAGAATCTGAATTCTGATTTACGTTGAAGTTTTTGCGTAGAATTTTTCATTCTACAAATAAATAATTGCTTTATACCAGAGGATTTCAAATGATTACTATAATAGCTGACTTGCATTGAATCATTTAGAATACAGTCTTAAGAAAACAGTTTTAATCTAATACAGTTGAGAAATTGTCAGATTTAGCCTCACAGTAGAAGACTGGAGATTATATTTGGAGAAACTGAAGTTGTCCCCCACTATCTTTATCTGTAAATTCAACACATTAAAATAGTGAATATTTTTAAAAATTCAAGCCAGGGTCTATTTTTCATATACACAGTATAAACTGGATATACTACGTCCCAGGATCCCTTTTGCCAAAAGAGTCAAAAAAAGGCCTTTGGATTGGCTTAACATAATGCTTGCCAAGTGGTGTTCAGACTGTTATGGGAGGCACTTGGGAAACCTGGGACCTAAGGTGGTATCTGGTATGTCCAAGGGGACAAGCACAGTATTACGCAGAACAAAAAACAGCAGAGGGACAGTGATCTCCAAGAATGGGCAAGTCTGGGTGTCAACAGGATGACGCTAGGCAGACACTGCTACACAGGTGGCTGAGGTTGCCTCAGTTCAGCAGGATCAGTTGGCCCCACCAAAGTAGAGGACACCGCAGCGGGTTCTACTTAAATGAATGAGAGAAGCAGAATTCTATGCTTCATATAATTTTGACTTTCAGCAAAATTTCAGCACTACTCATTAGTGGCTTACCATTAACTGTGGTATGTTCTATAGTAAGTGAGGCTCCATAAATCCTTCCATATAAGAAAATTGGCAGGGGGTTATAGACAACTAGGCCATAGAAGCACAAGATGAAATAGGAGTAAATAGTAGCAATGTCTGTCTCATAATAAAATAGATAAAAGAAGGCCTTCCAGAAAAAGTAAGAAAAAGGGTTTGCTTTGGATTGGAGGTAGGTTAGAAGTCTTGCCTTATCATTTTGTAGCTAAGAAACATTTAGAAATAAGGCTTCAAAACTGAGAAACCATCAGAACTTAGATTTGCCCAAGGGAGAGAAGATGGAAATTGAGCATTCATATTCATTTGCATGATCATTGGAGTTGAAGCAATGGAAGTAGCCATCACTCAAAGCAAATGCTGAGCAGTGTTTCTGCCCACTCTTTGCTTTCCTTTACCTGTTGGCAGGCTAGCAAGCAGCAATGGCCATGCCAACCCAGTATGTGCTTGACCAACATTTCTTGACTTTAGTTGAACCTGAAGCAACCCATAAAAGTTTGTTCAGGCTATCTTTTCCATCTGTTGAGAGACATTTGTGCTTTTAAAATCATGTAGAGTATATACTCAGGAGGTTACCTCTTGTAGTGATAGTAACCAAGTAACATTTCTCCTTATCATTCAAAATATTTAACTCTTGAGAATATAGAATATATTAGAGTGTTTAAATAATGTCTAGTGCCGGGCGTGGTGGCGCATGCCTGTAATCCCAGCACTCGGGAGGCTGAGGCAGGAGGATTGTGGTGAGTTCGAGACCAGCCTGAGCTACAAAGTGAGTTTAAGGTCAGCCTGAACTGCATAGTGAGACCCTGTCTCAAAAAGACAAAAAAAAAAAAAAAAATAATGTCTAGTGTATTCAGATAACTTATGGATTTTCAGTTTTTCAGCATTGTTGCCTCAATTTTGGCAAAATTTATTTCCAGTGGACATGAATACAGGATATTTAAACATTGGATGGAAGAGATAAGTTTTACAGACTGAAGTGAGTCCTTAAATTGACTTTATAGTGACTATTTATTTCAAAAGTGCTGTAGGAGTGGGAATTTCAACAGTGGTACTGTAAGAGTTTTCTAAGAGTGACTACAATTTCTGTACCTATTTATTCCAGAAATATGCACATATTTGGAATACACATGATTAATATAGAGACACGATAAAAATGAATTTGAATTATTCCCATATGGTGACACCTGATAAAAGAGTTCTGAGAATCTCTACACAACCCTATACCTCTCTATCTTTGTTGTTTTTGTCAAACCAACAATGACAGAAATATAAGGAGCAGTGCATATGCACTGAGAAATGTTAGGTGATTGTGAATGAGATTATGTATTCTACTCCTTCCTGGAAGAGACCTCAGGCCCCTTATGTGAATGGAAGCACAGAGTCTTCTGAACTTCAATTCTAAAAACACTTAACAGTTTCCATTACTTTATGAGAAAAAAGAAAAATCCTGGGGGCATCTGAGGATATTTGGCTTAAGACTTGAAGTGTGCCAGTGTCCTATAAATTTTTTCTTGTTTTGTGCCCTTAGGGCTCTTTTGCATAAAATGTTTTATTCATTTCTGAATGGAGAGTGAACTAGAAATCATGCAAACAGTCCTCAGGGATCAGCATTAGGGTAAATGTGGAAAAAGGGCTTCACAATCCCTGTAATGGAGAGCAGGGTGGCAGAACCCAAAATCCAGCTTGGAATCTGTCTTTCTGAGGAGTTGTGAATGTTTTCAGGAGAGAACAAAGGCAATTCATACATAAGTGCTTTATTCCTCTTATTTATGGTCACCCCAACTGCTTGATCCCAATATACTGTAATAAATTTTCTCAGTCTCTTCCTTTTATACAGATGTCTAATTATGATTTTGTAATATTCAAAAGTTGTACAAGATACATTCTTTCATTTTTCATGAATGACTCCACACTGTTATAAGATGAAACAGATTGTTTCTCTTTTTGTATTTTACAGAACCAAAAATAGTAACAGGGTGACTTTTAAACAACCATGAAATTGAAATTGATATTAGAGAACAAAGTTTCCTATCTCTCAGTGGAACGTATTCCCAGTTATCTCTGCTGCTTTCTGTCTCATGCCTATCACTGGATTCCAATATGAGGCTGGTTCTCTGTTATTGACTAATCACATGAGGTTGCATCATCAACAGATGTACATAACGAGATTTGTCTTTCTTACCTCCTGGATCACAGTGCAGCCAGTTTGTGTTTTCTATAATCAGATTCCTTCATTGATAAAATACAGAAATTGGGCAAAAGATTGGAGAAAGTCATGTGCTTAT
Source organism: Ctenomys sociabilis (assembly GCA_004027165.1). Lineage (NCBI taxonomy): Eukaryota > Metazoa > Chordata > Mammalia > Rodentia > Ctenomyidae > Ctenomys > Ctenomys sociabilis. Next base: position 17,575 of record PVKA01012573.1, on the reverse strand, counting down.
TACCTGTTCCTTTTACAGGTTTATTCTGGGACAGCACAGCTATACTAGGTAATCAATCGGAGCTTTAGGAAATAATCACATAAATATGAGGCATAATCATTATTTTTATTCGTTGAATTGAGTCTTAACACAATATGATAATGAAATTTCTATGGGCTGGTGAGATAGCTTAGCAGACTAAGTGCCTGCATAGGTAAGCTTAGGCAAGCACAGCGACTGTTTTACAATCTCCGTTGCCACATGCTGTGCCAGCCCCACCTGCAGGGCAGGCTGAGTTGGCCTCAGAGTCTGGCACAGTGGCACCTGTAATCCCAGCACTGGGAAGGATGAAAACAGGAGGATCTCTCTGAGTCCTAGCTGCTTAGTGAGACCTTGTCACAACCAAATACATTAAAAAATAATAATGACATTTCTTAGGTATATTGTAATTGTTTGGAGATGAAAATATGTCAAGTGTGCAAAAATCTAATTTGATGCTAGAGTATGACAGCTTTGTAGCATCTTAGTGCATGAAAAATTGCTCTAATCTTTGAACTGCTTGATTCTCTTCTAATGCTCTGAAATGTCTGTTTTGTTGTAGTTCCTGTAGTTGGTTACATCCTTATTAATCCATAGGACATATCCTCAATGATATATCCTTATTAATTCTCTTGGAATAACTGATCTTGACATTGTAACCTTAAGAATCAATCTCTAGGGCTGGCTAAATAGCTCAGCGGATTAAAGCACCTGGTTGGGCAGACGCAAAGACTGTGGTTTGAAGATCCCTTGAGTGTTGTGCTGGCCCCGCCTCTAGAACACACTGAAACAGTAGCTGAGCGTGGTAGCACATGCCTATAATTCCAGCACTTGAGAGGCCAAAAACAGGAGGATCATTCCAAGTCCAATCTGTGTAGTGAAACCCTATAGACACTGTACTAAATACATTTAAAAAAATCTCTATATTGCAGTTCACTGTCTTCCAATTGTTGTTCCCTGTCTGATTGAAGCCCCATAGCAGTATAACATGCCACTCCACCATTTCTGTACCCTGCCAGGAGCAGTCTACCAATAACAATGGCTCTTGATGAACAAAGTACTGGCATCTCAACAAGCTTAGGCAATGCTTACAGAAAAGCTGATACATATTTTCCACTGGAGTACACTGGTGGGGACAGAGGTATCCCCTAACTAAGGCAATAGTGCTTTTAAGATAAAGGGCTGGGGAGATAGCTCAGTAGATTAAGTGCTTTGCCTTGCAAATGCCAGGTCCTGAGTTCAATCTCCAGTACCACAAGAAAAAAAAAAATGTGTTAGTTGAGCAATCAAGAGACTAACACTTTCATTTTAATCTTAGGCCATGTAATCAAACTTTCCAATTAAGTGGCTTTTTACAGAGAGAAACAATAACCTATAGCAATTTTTGATTAGAATAAAAATAATTTCATTATACATTTGTCTTTATACTCTGACTTGCAGTCATCTGTAGCAACTCTTGAACTCTGACACTATATTATAAAAGCAATAGTAAAGAATACATAATTTATGGACAAAGTTGCATTTCAATAAAACTTTATTTCCAAAACAAGTGCCAGGTTGAGTTTACCCATTGTCCTGCCAATAAACTTAACACTTTTATCTATGCATATCCACCTTTGAGGAAATATAATGGACTAAGATATTTAAAAATATATTTTTGAATAATGTTTTTAAAGATTCACATTATTATCCAACTTATTATCCAATTTTATTGTCATATGAATTTGTCAATTCTTTCGACATATCATTTGAAAATTTTATTTTCTTAAAACAATACCTATTAACATTGTAGTAAACAATTATTGGCCTACTACATTAAAGGTTCTGTTTTTGCTGTTATAGGGAGAAAAATGAAACAGGAGAAGTCACATGTATGGCTTGCAATGAGATAGGTACTAGGATGGTATAATTTGATATCCTGCGCTATAAGAGGTATCTATTCTTCCACTAACCATGTAAGTATGACAGCTTTGTTTCTGAGCATGAAAGCCTTTCCTCCTTTCTTGCCTTTGTATTTTCATAGGTTTCTTAGCATGCAAGATATGAATGTCTACTTAAAAAACAATTATTATTTTAATAGTATAATTTTATGGAAAATAGAACAATAATTAAATGCATACAGTGATACATGTATGCTGATAATGGAGTCAGAGTGGTTAACATTTTCAACTCCTTAAACATTTAAAATTCATTTTACTAGCCTTTTAGAACTGTATGTAATTCAGGTACAGTGAGATAGTCATTAGCAGATGTGCAGATCATGTCAGCATAATTAATGCAGCCCATCATTATTATTATGTTTGGAGATTTTCAGCCCCTCTTCTATTATTTATAAAATACATCTATAGTGCCCCACCTCTGTGCTGTGGACCACTAGAACTCATGCCTCTGTCCAGCTATGTTTGGAACTAGCTATATAACTTCTCACTACCCCACCCCCTCTCCTATTCTTCCCAATATACAGCAATATCCATATACATTCTGAAGGATTTTTATTACACAGATAGAAGAGAGAACACGCAGGACACGTCTGTCTGTTTCTAACTTATTTCAGTTACCATAATATCCTCCAGGTATACTAATTTTATTTCAGATGTGGCTAAGTAGCATTTGAGGGTACATATATATTGCACTTTTATCTGTCCATTCATGAATGGGCATTGATTTAATATCTTAGATATTATGAAGAGCAAACCATCAAATTAGAATATGTTGGTCTCTTAGACATAATGCTACAATTTTCTTTGGAAATACACCCAGAATGGGAGAACTGGATAATATGGTAGGTGCATTTTAATTTCTCGAGGAAGTTCCAGTCTTCACAATTGCTATACTAGTCTGCACTCACTACTAAAAGTGAATGAAAGTTCTCCTCTCTACATTTTTTTACCAGCTTTTCTTACTTTTCATCTTATCAGTGATGGCCATTGTAACTGAGGCAAGATGACTTTTCACAGGGACTTTGACTTATATTTATTAAGAGGTAATAGTGTTGAGCTCTCTTCATAAATTTATTGGTTGCATCTATGTATTTTTTAGACAAGGTTGTTCATATTGTTTTCTTGCCTTTAATTTGGATTTTGTTGTTCTTGGTTTGGGTTTCTTAAGTTCCCTATATATTCTAGCTAATAATCCTTTGCCAGAGAGTTAGCATAATTATCCTCATCCTGAAACTGTCTCATTGCTCTATTGAGTTTTCCTCTGCTATCTGTAAGGTTCTTAATTTTATGTAAACTAATTTGTTTACTTTTGCTTTTATCTTCTGCACTTTTGAAATTGTATATAAATTATTGCCTATAATTAGGTTTACAATTGCTCATTTCCTTGTTTTTTTCCTAGTAAATTCGTGGTTTAGGTTATATATATACATATATATGTATATATATATATATATATATATATATATATATATATATATATATATATAACTGACTCCAGTTCGAGTCAGTTTTCTCTTATTTTTCATTTCAACTTTTTCCACCTTCTACCTCCCTTCTTTCCTTTTCTTCTTCCTTTTTACAGGGTTGAAGATCAAACCCACACCCTTGAGCATAATATAAAAGCGATGTTCCACTGAGCAACAGTCACATGCCTGCAATTGATTTTCACAAACAGTGAGAGACAGGAGAGGAAAGTTTCAATTTTCCACATGTAAATATCAAGTTTCAACATGTGAGCAATTTTTCAAGCCATGAATACATTATGCTTAATTAAGACCTGAGCAATGCTCTGATAATTAAATTAGCTAAAATTATTAAATTTCTTGGAGCCTCCGAATATTTTGGAAAGGATCATACATGCTGGGAGAAAAGCATAGATTCAGTGTACTTAATACATTATTTTTATAATCTTTTATATTTAACCTATTGAGTGGGGACAGCAAGCATAATTGATAAAAAATTTTGCTTACAGAGAAAAACCATTATAAACAAAATTACTCAAGGATAGTACCAACACTATATAGCAGCAAAGCTTAGTTTCACACATAAATTACCAGAAGAGATAAATCATCTAGTATTTCATATTTATATGAAACTCATATATGTATATGAGTTTATATATGCTTTACATATGTAATGTCTTTGAAAATATATAGATGTATGCAAAGAGAGATGAAAAGAGAGAGACAGAGAGATGTTTCCCCAAAGGCTCTTACATACAATAGATGTATGCAAGAGAAAATACAATTTCTCTTACAGAAATAGGGCTTTTGGAAAGTTTGTAGATCACTGGGCACTAATTTCATCAATGGATTAATTTTTACTACCTATCTGGAGAACTCTGGCTGGCACAGAATGTAAGCATTGAAGAGAAGACAGTGTTTTTAAGGCACCAAATGAGTCATCAGTGTGCTGTTTCCTCCATCTCAGTGACAAAGTCTATGAAAAGAATTGCCAAAAATGCTTTTGTGTCCTGATCCCTAAATTCTATTGGCTATGCACCTGCCACAGGGTAGTTCTAGACCTTCATAATTTAATGTGACCTTTATCTAGTGTGTAAAGCTACAACAAAAACTCAAGATATCTCTTCTTTCCCGTTTTTTCAGAGAGGAAGATAGGAGCCCATCTCCTTGGCTGATCTTGCCTTTTAGTTTGATCAAACAATTGGTGAGAGTTTAAACAAGACTTATTACTCTAAGACGCATTGCCCTCCAAATAGTCTCCTTTGCTTCAAAAATATTTATTCTGTTGTTCTCCTCGCTTTCTGAAGCAGTTCAAGTCCTCTTTCTCCAATGGCTTTAGTTGTGCCAGTATGGTAACTCAGTCTCATCAGTTGATTAAAAAGTTTTGCCTTTAGTAGTCATTCATATCTCAGGGAAAAGCCACCTAAATAAGGTGGATGAGGATGAACCATCATGTTTTTATGAGTCTGTCCTTCCATTGGGCAGTACATAGAACTCATTTGGGGACCACTTCAATCCCTAATCCAATGCATCTTGGTGAAAACTGTCTCTGTATATGAATCTAATAATAATGTTGTACTGTATAGAAGAAGTAGCCAGGTACCTATCTTTTCCTTCTGATGTAACTACTGGCTCCCCAGAGTAACACTGTACTTCAAGTTGTGTTTCTTAAATCCAATAGGGTTTCTTTAAATTCTTCCATACAGTAGTGTAATCCAAATTAATTTAAATTGACACAGTGAAGAGTCAGAGTTCAAACACATTACAGAACAATAAGATTTATTTTGAAATGACTTTCTACACTTTACCTAAGTAGTCATCCAGCAAGCTTTAAGTAAATTTTCTCTGTGTAGTTCCACTTTATCTGCTGTCCTGTTCAAGTGGTCTATTATATAAATAAAAAGTAAGCCTGTTACTTAATTTTCTCATTTAGTGTTGTGCTTTTAATTAAAATGTAATTGTCAATTCATTTTAATATAGTTTAATACTCTGAAATGTGATTGTGACTGTATTAGAATAATTGACTTTAAACTGAAATAGTTCTCAATCATGTGATAACTGTGAGTAATGGTTGATACCTTATGTCAACCCTAGAAGTTTTTTTTTAAAACAGTTAGTATGACAGTTTCAATAATTAATGCATTACATATTGTTGTCTTCATAGTAATTATTCATAGTACAGATGTGATATCCTGTCCAAACACTATTAGTAGAAATCTTTCTTCTCATTGTATTAAGAGAAAGTAGCTGTATATCTATCCTAACTATTTTGTATATACAGATTCAAAATAGTCCTTCACTTGTATCCCCTTTTTCGTTAAGTTTTGCTAGAAATGGGTATTCCATTACTATTTCACTATTGTAGGTGCATGAATTCAGCAAAATATTCCAATATAGTCTTGTAGTTCATAAGAACAATGGGTTATCCATAGGACTGGCAATGTCAGAAGCTGTTGAACTTGAGAAGCTTAGTGGTTGAAGAAAGCACACAGCAGGTGGCCAGGTCCTAACGTAAACATCCTCAGCCTGTGGAAGAAGAGTGCATGGAGACTGTGGGAGTGCTATACTTGCCCCCCCCGGAATGAGGAATTCTGCATACAACATAAGGGAGGAAATGAGGCTCTACCTCCTTGTGCTCTTTCTGCTTTTGGTGCCTTGAACTATTGCCCTTGTGTCATGCCATCTTGCCTTGGAGCCAACTGATTACTGAAACCCCCACAAACTATGAGCCAAATGACATTTTCCTCCATTAATTTGAGTGTCAGGTATTTTATTTCAGCAATGAAGAAACAGTTACAAAGACGGAATTTGGTAGGAGGGGTGGGGCCATTGTAGTTCGTGACACATGTGGCTCAAGAGCCTTTGAGAATGGATTGTGGGAAACATTGGAAAGGTTGAGAGGTGTTGTCTGAAAAAGTAGAACTGAAATATCGTATGTGGCTCTGTATGGGAGATTCAGGTCTCAGTTCGGAAGACCAGAAGGCTGATTGAAACCCCACTGATAAAGACCAAGCTTGGGAGATTTCTGCCTGGAAGGACTGCATTGGGTTCTGGACTCCAGATGGTGTGTGTTATGACATGGCAAAAAAGTTTATCTGCATTTTTCTCACATCTAGAAACTTTATCTAAGACTGAGATTAAGAGTAGTAGGTGAATTAATCAGGCAGAAGACATTTCAAGGCAGTCAAATATTAAGGCAATGACATGACTATTGTTGGGGGCTTTTAACCATATTTAGGTTGAAAATTAAAGGAAGAAAACCCAGCAGGATGATTTAAACCTTGTGAGCTTGTCCAGAAAGAAAACTCCAGTAAAGCTATGGACTACAAAGACAGAACTGAAAAGAAAACTGATTGCTGGGAAGGGACAAGAGAATACAACAGATGACCCAAGGGCATCATAAGAAGCAGCATCCACCCTCTGTAGTCTCAGAATTAAAAAGGTGAAATACTGTGAGAAGAAAGGCACAAGCTCCAGGTTCTGGAATGGTGGCAGCATAGAAAATTTGTTTCTCTGATTTGGATTCAAAGTGTCCAGTGATCCAAGAACTTGACTCCTACAGCCAAGATGGAGGAAAGCCTGTACTGCTCTAGCTGGTAGAAGAACTTGGGTCATCTACGTGGTGCTGATTTTAGGTACATGCAGACTAATATAAAAGTTATGGGGTATTTTGTCTCAGTAATGAGAAAAAAGGGAAACATTAAGTTTTCATGAAATATTTGAAAGAGCTCTGAGATATTCAGCTTGGTTCAATCATATGTCCAATATTACATAATTATATGTTAATCTGAGCAACAGATTTGACAATAAAAATAGATAATATGTCAATCATTGTTAATCAGCTATTCTTGTTTTGAGATATTCAGTTTGACACAATAGGAGAAATCCAAATAATTGTTTATCATTTTTGAAAATTCTATCCTATTTCATCTACTTTTTTTTGTTAGGACAGAGCAGTGCATGCACCTGAGGTCAGTGAACATTTTCCCATTTGTCATGAATGAATATTTGGGTTGTAAAAGTTTTCCTATTCCCACTGCAAATTCCATGAACTCTGAAGGCCACAGTATTTCTCTTTCTTTCTAGATGTTCAGGACAGTATATAAGAGAGAAAAAGTTGGAGAACATGAAAACAATTGAATATATGGCTCAAAAGCAAAATTCACCTACTTCATAGGATGAAAGGGAAGGAAGGCAATAAAATCTCACTAAAAGTTAAAACAGTAATCAGGGAGCAGCTGTTTGGAAGGAGAAGATAAAAGCAAATAGCAGAAAGGCCAAGGGAAGCTGAAGACTGGAGCAGGGCGCTGTGAAGGCTTTGAGTGACGGCCTCAAAGAGCGTCAAACATTGAAAGGGCCTTTGAAAACACCTCAAACGCGAAATACAAAAGGCTAGTTACACAGGGATTACTTTATCTTGAGGAAAAATATGTTTTATTTATGTACATACAAACAGAAATAGAAAAAAGTTGTATCACTTTGCCTCTTCTTTTCTTTGTGCTAGAAATGTGTTACTGCATTCAGATGATCTCAAGTGTAGCTTGAGTCTATCAGATCTTATGGCCTTGATGTCGTCTAAAGAAATTTTTGAAGCATGAATCCAGGAAAGGATTTTAGTGGGATTTGAAAGAATGACAGTGAATCCATTGTCCTATATACCATGGGGAAAAAGATCTGGCTAAGTGAATGAAATAATAAACTTGGTTAGAAATGGAGGTAGAAAGGTAGGAAGGAGAAGCAAATACAAATCTTTTTGTTCTCCTAGTTTCATTTTTTAAGTGCTCCCGAAAGCTTCTAAGAAGCTTGATGCTGTGTCTGATGCATCCTCTTGTAGTGTAGCTCTCCTGACTCTTCCTACTCTGAGCTACCTTGCAAGAAGAATTAGCCAGAATTAATTTAACCATGTAAAAGATATCTCCTTTAATGCTCATCCTCAAACAAAAGGATAATGGTAGTACTTTCATATGCTAATTGTCTTTAGTATAAAAACTCTATCTAACCACTTCTTTTTACTAAGTTTCCCCCTCCCCTAAAGTAGTTCATTAGTCTGGTGTGGTGTTCGTCACAACAATCCTCATGTAATATCAATTCATAGGTTAATACAACTACTACCATCATGAGTGTCACTAGCACTGCCAGCGCTTACTTATCACAAGTATCACTACTTCTGCTACAGTTAGGTCGTGGTTACTGGGCACTTATTATCTGTCAAGTACTACCTTGGACCTTTTCTTTACATCATGAAATTGAAGCCTTAAATAGCCCTCTGGGCTAGATCCCTTAAGTAACTTTCAAGCCAGGGCTGAAACTTTGATCAGATATTTTGTGAGATTATTCTGCATTGTTATTTGACACCTTTCCCCATGTGAGTGTCTGGCTTCACTGATGGGATCTTCTGGTGAGCTTAAATCAAAAGAGTTCTGAGCCATTTGTGCAATGCTACTCATAGATATGAAGGCTTTGCTGTCCCTCTGCCTTTGCAGTGGTTCTAAGGATAACAACTGGATTTACTGAGGCTCTGTTATTCTATGTTGTCTTAGATAAATGTGTCTCTAGAATCCCATCTCTTTTTCTTTGCCAAAGGTTCCTAGAAGACATATTTGCCACTTTCTATGCCAAAATAAAATTTCATTTCTGCTATAGTTGCTTTCTGACAGAAAGCAGTTTCTTCCTAATTTTGTTACCCAATTTCTAAAATACAATGCTATTCTGGCCTTTCCCCCTAATTTTAGAAAGATGATTGTTGGATGAGGAGGGAGTGATGAACAGAATGCTGCATTTATGGCACACCTAGTGGAATGGGACAAGCTGTAGAGCAATCAATCCAATATTCATGATGAGAGCATCAGAACTTTGGTGACTCCAATAAATTGATTTATCTTTTCTTGCTTAGGGGACAAACTCACCAATCTGGATCTCTGTTGTAGTGTCCTGTCCTGCAGGTGTATCTACAAGGGAAAATATTGATATTGCAGCTCACATGCTTTCTCTGCATTAAACCCTGCTTTAAATATGTGAAACCTAAACTTTTAACAGTTACAGGACTGGTCAGCAAGTTCTTCATGCAATGGATTCATTTTTATAAGCCCCTCTGAAAGTTAGGTTCAATTCCCATCAGTGTAGCAAAGGCACAGCTATGCCACCTCTAAATCCATCTTAAAATCCCCAGTGCTGTCTTGAATGTCATTCCTTGCCTCATCTTACATTTTGGTGTAAATTCTCTAGGTGAGGAAATTGCAATCTTACTCTATAGCAGAAACATTGCCCATGTAGAATTGCATTTAAAGTGAATTCACCCTTCTCCATTTATCATCAGCAGTAGAAAGAAGTAAATATAATGTTAAATCATGAGAGAGGGTTCTTTTTTGGTAGCTGATATTATGTATTTAAATTAATATGACTAACTCACTGGGCTGTTATGATTTATATTTAGATGTCCCCTCCAAAGCCTCATGTGAGCCTAGTTAGGGCTTTTGAAATTGAATCATGGAGTTGCTACAGTGAATTGAAGTTCCTTGCAATTAGGACCTGGCCTCTGGTTGGAAGAATACTACGTGGGGTGGAAGGATTTCCCTCCCTCCTGGCTCTTCTTGATTACCTGCTTTCTGACTGCCATGAGGCAAGTGGCTTTCTTCCACCAGACCCTTTCACTGTACTGCTTCCACCTGAAGCTGGCCAACCTTGGGAGGACTAAAACTTCTAAGCTATGAGACAAAATAAAGCTCTCTTCCTTTAAGTTGTGTTGTAAGCAATTGTGTCTTCACAGAAGAAATGTGACTAAGGTGTGAGTTTTGTTTCCTTGCCATACATTTTAATGATGGCTTTGGTCTTCACCAAGACAAAACTATTAAAATAAGGAAAGGAAAGAAGAGACAAAGAAAAAGGGAGAAGAAAAAAGGAAGAGAAAAGAACCAGGAAAATGGGAAAAAAGGGAAGAAAAGGGGATGGGCACATAGTTAAGTCATTTCAATTAAAAAGAAAAAAAAGAGTCATTGTAGTTGTACCAGTCCCAGCTATGTGTATGCATTCCATACCTTGCCATGTTGTGGGATATGGCTCACAAATAAGGTTAACAACCTTGTTATGAACAGTCATAGGGATAGCTACAGTTTGGCATTCTGGTCATCAGCCCTAAATTACATGCTGTTGGATTTGGAGCCCTTATTTCTTTTGCAAACTATCACTCTCTTTTCATTACTCTGGGAAAGTATTTTCTCATTGTCAAAATTTCCCCCTCCTTTTTTCTTTATTTACACTAATTTTGCCTTCCTCTTACTGCCCCTTTCAAATCCTATTTAATTCATGATATATTTCTAAGTGATTTTAGTATGTATTGATCCTTTCTTCAACTTCATAAAACTTTTCCCTAATATTATTCTGTTAATTAGTCATACAACAAGAAGGTACCATGCAATAGAGGATGCAGTTAGGATTTTTATTTCGTTATTTTAGAGATAGGTTACTTGCTGAGCATGAACTCCCCCAGGCCTGCAGCCAACGAGGATTTGAATCTTTTGGCCATCTGGGCCAAAGCTTGGATAAAGCTACATATGGGTAGATTCCTGGATTTTTGCTGTTATTGTTCCTTCTCTAAACTTGAGTGCTTATATGCAGACATTTTGAGAGGAGTGAGGTTAGAGGCTTACCACAATTTGCAAATTGTAAACAAACTCACTTTTCCACTTAAAAAAACTAAAAGAGAATAAAAAATATTAAAAGTGAAATAAGTCCACAAAGTTTTAGAAATTATATAGAATTTCACTAAACAAAACAGGAATTCAGCAGTGGGCAGTGTTCCTATGTATCTTGATTATATACTTCAATAAGTTTGCATATTGATAAAAGTAAATAAGCAGTATTATAAATTAGGCAAAAATGCTCCAGAAAATTCATCAATCCTGATTGTAATATGTGATTTCTATTGTTTTAGAAATGAGCTACTGTTGGTACCAGAATTTTCATTTAGCTCATTAGAGACATTAATACTGCTAAGGAAGGAGTCAACTTTAGTTCAAATAAGTAAATAAGCATAGATGATGATAAAACTGGAAATAAGATCTCATGGATCCATTTCCTCCTGTAAACATTGCTGTTCTGTCCTTAGCAACATACCTTCTCACTGTGCGATTTACAGAGTTTTGGTTAACATTATATTTGAAGATAGATCTTGTTGGATAGATACAAAGGGGTCTCTGAAAACCACCCAAATCACCTTAATAATAATAAGGAAAACTTTCAAGCTCTGCCTTGCACTTTGATTTTCTCAGTCTTGCTTTGGAAGTTGTTGAGGTCTGCAGACCAATGGATTTAGGGGAAAACGACACATGGCAAAATTCTGTAACTGGAAGTGGGATGGTAGCTGGCAAAAAGAGGTGGTCTAGGAGGTTAAGGCTTTTCAAACTGGCAAAAGTGGTGCAGAGAGTGATAGGATTTCTGAATCCTCTGACAATGCTAGGGCCCCTTTTAGGCTTAAAAGCAGAAAGCAATATCCAGCCCAGAGCACTATTTCAATTTAAATGTGAGAATGGGAGGCATTGTCTCCGCACCACATTAATTTGGGAAGTGTGATGTAAAGAATGGAGAAAGTCCCATTTTCTTTTCTTAGACTCCTGAGTTTCTTAATCTATTTTTAGCTTCTGTCCTTTCAGCTCATCCCTGAGCTGCCCTGAGACAGAGTCTATGGAAATGTGCGGGGCTTTGAACTGAGCTGTAAAGAATAAAGGTGAAGCTTTGGGCTGCTAGATTCATGGCTGGGGTTTTTATACACACATAAAATATGAATCTCAGTTGTATACAAAGCTGAACCCATCGTGCCAAAAGGATCCCAGTCAAGCAGGCCTGTAAAATGAAATCCTCTTGGACTAATTTAAGGAGACCTGAGTGATATAAATTGTGGCCTGTTCAAATGCAGGAAATAAAAAAAAAAAAAACCTCCAGCTTGAATACAAGCTTCTCTCATGGTGCCATTGGCAGCCTTGGTGTATGAGCAATGGGAACAGAAAACAGACTGAGAAGTTAGGTTCCGATTCATTTTCCAAATAACTCTGCGGCTCCCTGTTTATACGGGTCTTTTGGGCCTAATGAAAGCCTCTGCAGTGAGAATATAATACAGAGATAAACTTTTCAATAAATAAATGGCTGTGAGTTGGTTGAACTCTAATGCCTTCCATTCTGGTACAGCCACTTCTCTGGAATTGGTATGCAGAGAAGGAAAACGCTCGTAAAAACCATTCCTGATAAAAGAATTAATTCACACAGAACACTGAGCTGGAACCTCTGCCTTTCAGACACTGAGATTTCTCTATTTCATTCGATTTTTCACTTACCATCTTGCAGGTCTTTTGTTATCTTACTGAGTACAAATGCTGAAGGTCTTGTTGACCTTCTTAAGCACTTAAATGGCCATTAGAGCTATTAAATGTACTGTATGTAAAATGGTTTCAATACCTGTTTAGGAGATTTGAAGCAGTAGAAAATGGTGCAGGACAAATATCATGCATAACCTTGACTCTCAGTGTTATTTGGAGCCATATTCAGACTCTTGTTCATTTATAAGGAATTAACTTGTCAAGATTTCAGAAGAGAATCAGCCCCTCTTTTTATACTCTTAGGAACAAACTGCTGCTTTCTGTGGTACAGAGAAAGGACTTTCCATAACTGTCACATAAGTTTCTAAGAAACAATACCTTTACTAAGTTATTGATTTACTAATTGAGAAAATAGTTTTTCATTTCAAAATATTTTAACAAATGACTTTTAAGCACTCATCAATGTTTTAAATATTGAATATTCCAGCCAAAGTTAATGAACCTACTGAAGACAAGATTGTTGTGAATATTTTATGAAAAATTAACATTTCACTTTCTGCAGTACACGTGAGAATCTTAGCTGTCCACATATGCATCTATTTTGTTTCACTGACAGAACAAAATCTATCGCTATAAATTGCTCTGTAAATTCTGAGAAGGTAGGGTAAGTTATGACTTTTCAATCTCATAATTATCTTAAAAAGTGAGCATAATTAGTGTCACAATGTATTATATAAGTGGCTGAGAAGTATGAGTAAATAGATAATTTCAAGAAGCCATTACATGAGGCACTGAAAAATAAGTTGTGTATAAATATAAGACAAATAACTATTGAACACAATATTTAAACACTTGCTTACGATGTTTTGAATCCAAGAATAACATTAACCAAAACAAAATGAATCTCTAATATAAAACCACAACAAAATATTTGCTAACCTTGATATGTGATACTAAGTTCAAAAAGAGATTCTGGAAAGGGCTTTAAACCAGAGAAGGTAATTGAAAATGACTCTCAAATGTTCTGGTTCTTCCCTAGGGAGAGATTTGTTGTCTAGAAATTCTATGAGAAAAAATGTTTCCTAATCCATTGAAGAAAAATATTAGTAGTTCTTATTGTGGTAAGGAAATTCTAACAGGACCATTTGCAAAGTGAGGGGTCTGGACTCTGTTTCAGGTATACCTGTGGTTTTGGCAGATGTGGTAGGCCTACAACTATGGCTTCAAGATAAACATACCTCTGCCCCAAGGCAGACTCATGCCTTTTTGCCTAGCAGAGTAATCAGAGCTTACAAAAGAAATGCAACTAACAGCCCACTCCCACCCAGCTGGTGATTCTGGTTTCTTTCTATACTTTATAAGATGACAACAGATTTTCTCCACTTTCCAAGTGGTTGCTCAGATTGCATCTTTAAGATTGCTAAATGCTAAAAAGATTCAAAAAGACTAATGAGTGATATCATCGTTTAACAATGTGCTACTACAGCTAAGGGCTAGGTTGCATTTGGTAACATTTTTAGGCCATTAATTTTGCCATATGAAGCATAAATAAACCCTGGAAAGATACTGTATTTGTTATGTGGCATATGAGATGTTTTGTGTTGGGGCAAGTATATGCACATATATACACATACATATGTGTTCATATATACATACTGAAAGCACATGAGGCTTCTGGACGCCCCCACACTGTGGCCAACACCAGCATGGTCATTTGAGTAGCTGTGTAGTAGAACCTTACTGTGGTCTTAGTTTGTATTTCTCTGATTATTGATGGCAATAAGTATTTTTCAAACATGTTTGTCTTTGGTTACTCTTCTTTATGAAGTGTCTGGTTAAGTGTGTTGTTCATGTTTCTTGGGTTGATTATTTTTTCCATGCCTATTGTAGGAATTCTAAAATATATTCTAGGTACAAGTCCTGTGTCACAATCAGGCACTTCAAAAGTCTCCCAATGTGTGTATTTTTGTTAATACTTAAGGATGATTTTTTTTTCCACCTTTCCCCAATAATGCTTTTTGGAAAACAGAAAATCTTAATTATATGAAAGTTCAATTAATACATCTTTACTTAATGTTTAATAATTTTGTTCTGTTTAAGAAAGTCTTACTTATTCCCAGAATATGAAGAAGTTTACCCTTACAAATATATTTCCCCTAGAACTGATTAATGTGGTTGACGGGGAAAAGTAAGGGATGTGAAAATGCAATGCAGTAAGTTCTATTTACTGAAAATTGAACATATATAATTGAATGTCTTTCTGGGCTCTTTCTTAACGTCAATGGGCTCCCTTGCCTAACTCACACTTATTCTACAGTCCTATTCAGATTCCTCTGACAACTAGCAATGTCAAATCTTCCAACTTCTTTCTTTTCCAAGATTATTGTGACTACTATCAATTCTACACATTGATAATTATTTCAGGATCATTTTGCCATTTCCCTATAGCATATTTGCAGATATGTAGACACAGGCTAAGAATATGGTTTGAAATTTGTTAACTTTTTTCTTCTTTAAGATTATTATGGGCTTTATATTTTAATAAACATTTGAAAATCAGCTTTTTCATTTGTGTATTACATATTCACTGACTGTAGAGCAATACAGTAGGATAATGATTTCATTTAATTATATTTTCACCATAGTTTAATTTAAAAATTTGGTCAGAAATGTACAGACAGGCCAGTGTGATAGCTCTGCGGACTAAGTGTCTACTTTGGCAAGCACAGGGACCAGGATTCGATTCCTGATTGCTCATGTTGTACCAGCCCTGCCCCTGAGCCTGCTGAGCCAGAGACCAAGTCTGGGTATGGTGACTAAAAACTGTACTCCCAGAATAGGGGACACTGAAAATAGGAGGGAAACCAGAAGTCCAAGCTACATAGTGAGACCCTATACCAAACACATAAATGAAAAATAAAATTATACAGAGATAACTTTGGGAAGAGTTAACTTAATTATAATATTGAACTTTCTCAACTCAACAACATGGAAAAAATTAATATTAATTCAAATATCCCTCAGTTTCTTCAGTATAGTTTTATATGGAGGGATTTTATATGACCTAAATTTGTAAATTTCTTATATTTTTGATCTTATAACAAATGGTAGTTTTCAAACTTTAATTTTATTATTTTTTTCTTACTGGAATGTTCAAGTAAAATTTATAGCCAGAAAATGTTGCTGATTTATTAATTCTATCATTATCCTGTAGATTTTCCATTGTTTTATTATTTACTTATTTTTGTGGAACTGGGGATTGAACTCAGGCCCTTATACTTGCCAGAGAAGTGCTTATGCCACTGAGCAATCTGCCCAGCCCTCTCCATTGTTTTATGTTTATTTTCTTGAGATAAATTTTACCTTTCTAAGTTTTACTTATTCATTCTCACTTAGTGGATTGGTAAGGGTTGTCAACACAATGATAAAAAGTTGTGGGTATCTTTGTTTTGAAACATTTTCAGTGTTGTATTAGATGTTTATTGTCAGGTTTATTCATACTATAAATATCAGGTTATAAAATTGTTTTGCTGTTTAAAGTTTGTCAAAACTTTTTTTAAAAGGTGTAAATGTTATACTTTATGAAAACCATATTCTCCAACTAAGAAATTTTTTTTTTTTTTTTTTTTTTTTTTTTTGTCTTTTTGAGACAGGGTTTCACTATGCAGTTCAGGCTGGCCTTAAGCTCACTTTGTAGCTCAGGCTGGTCTCGAACTCACAACAATCCTCCTGCCTCAGTCTCCTGAGTGCTGGGATTACAGGCATGCACCACCACGCCCGGCCAACTAAGAAAATTGTATGAAATTCTTGTATTCTGATACTGTGATGACTTCTCTTAATACTTTTTGAAGTATTTAATCATTCTTACAGTCTGAGAATAAATGAAATTTGAACAATATGTATTGTCCTTGTATATATATTTGAATCTAATTATATTTTATACAGAATGCTTTCTTTGTAGTTTCATATATTGACTTATCTTGTAATTGGTTTTCCTGTCCTGTGAGATTTTTGTCTAGTTTTAGTGCCAAGAAAATATAGAACAAGTTGGAAAGTAGTTTTTTGTTTGTTTTCTTAGGTGCCTATTATTACTATTACTATTGCTGTTGTTACTATTATTATTTTATGTATTTGGTTCAGGGTCTCCCTGTGCAGCTCAGACTCATAGTGTCATCCTATTTTCCCCCACCCCAGAGCTGGGATTACAGGCATGCCCCACCATGCCCGGTCTTGGTGGTCAGCTCAGGGTACCCGTTGGGTGGTCCCAGTGCGGCATGTGGTGCTGGGGATTGGACCCAGGTTCTTTTGCTTGCTGAAACAGGTACCTAGTCCTTTGTGCTATCATCTCTGGCCCTTTGTTTAATTTTGAAACCAGCCTTTCAGTTCTGATGTATAAGTAAGAACACATAGCATTTGTTTTTCTATGCCTAGCATACCTCTCCACAGTATCTTCTGTCTATATTTGTGTAAATGATAGAATTTATTTTTGTTGCTGGAAAAATTTTTTTTTATTTCATGTATATGCGCCTCATTTTCTTTATCTGTTGACACCAAGGTTTATTTCATATCTTGACTATTGGGAATCATTCTTCAATAAATATGCAAGTATAGAACATCTCTTTGACATATTGATTTTATTTTCTTTCAACATATACCAGTGGGGGGCTGGCTGGCTCATATGGCAGTACTATTTCTAGTTCTTTGGGAAACCTCCATACTGTTTTGTATAATGGCTAGATGTAGCTTACATTCCTACCAGAGTGTCTGAATATTCTCCCTGTATCCTCTTCAACACTTGATTTTTTTCTCTTTTATTTTCTTCTTTCCTTTCCTTTCCTTTCCTTTC
>PVKA01012572.1:0-57425 GCA_004027165.1 Ctenomys sociabilis | reverse complement strand
CGAGATGAACACACACTTCTCAAGAATGAAATTAAAGAGGCAAATAAATATATGAAAAAATGTTCTACATCACTATCCATCCCTGAAATGCAAATTAAAACAACACTGAGATACCATCTCACTCCAGAAAGAATGACCATCATAAACAAATCAACTAACAACAAATATTGGAGAGGCTGTGGGGAAAAAGGAAGTCTTCTCCACAGCTGACAGAGTGTAGACCAGTACAACCATTATGGAAAGCAGTGTGGAGACTCCTTAAAAAACCACAACTGAATAACCCATTCAAAACAACTATCCTCTTACTGGGAATTTTCCTGGAGGAACTGAAAACATTCTATCATAGTGTTATATGTATACCTATGTTTATAGAAGCACAATTTGTGATAGCCAAATCTTGGAAACAACCAAGATGCCCGTCACCTGAAGAATGGATGAAAAATATGTGCTATTTTTATACAATGGAGTATTGCTCAGCCATAAAGAATGATAAACTTCAAGCCTTCATATATAAGTGGATGCCACTTGAAGATATACTCATAAGTGAAATAAACCAGATCCACATGTGTAAATATTGTATAGTCTTCCTAGTATAAGAACTCACAAGAAGAAATAAAAATAGAAAGGTATAACACAATTAAAAGGAACATAGGAACTTGAGCATTAGACAACAAAGAGAGGGCAAGGAGAAAAGTTCGGAAACATGACAGGGGCAAAGCCATACATTTATATGTACAAGACGGGCAAAGCAATGATCCTGAGAATTATTACAGATTTTTGAAACTAGCAGTTACTTGGTGGGATTCTCACTCCGACTTCATATATATATTCTGATATTTAACTGAGTGACTGCACCTAAGATAGCAATGTGTAATAGTGGGGTCATGCTTGGAATGCCTGTCACTCTGGTCTTCTAAATACACACTGCTTTCCATGACATACCATTTATGGCCAGATTGATCTCAAGTAAGTGGGTATTTGTTTGTTTGTTTAAGGGTAATAAATGAAAAAAAATGAGACAAGCCCAAAAAAAAAAAAAAAAAAAAAAATCACAGGACTATCCTGCTACAATGCTGTGTATGGTTAGATTTCTAAATCATTATGTAAAAATATGTAACTGTTTATTCATATTTTTAAAATATTTTTTCTTTTTATAATTCTTTTTTCATATTTGGTAGAGACTTAAAGATTAATATATCAATACTTGATGGAAAATACATGCTCCATCTTATGCCTAAGATATTTGATATTCAGAGAGATAGTAAGGTTAAACCCAACTTCACATGTTGTAGGGCAATAATAAGCTTCTTCTCTGGAGGGTTAACAACCTAAATTTGCAAACCACAAATTAGAGAAAAAGAAGGGCTTCAAGAACAGCCAACATTTTGGCCCTGGCTCTTCAAGGTCAGTGAGAACTCAGGACATAGTAGAACCTGTACTATAACATCATGTAACTCATTGTGTCCCAAATTTTTTGATCAAGGAGAATATGGGGCCACAGAGGAATGTGATCAATGATGTAGTGTGTGCCTAAAGAGAGTCACACGGAGAGAAAACATTCTCTCAGGCTTTCACAGAGAGCAAACTGCTCAAGCAATGGGAATGAGTCATCTACAAGGCTGACACTGACAAAGGATCTACAAATTGCAGTACAGGGTTTTGGGATAAGTCCCAAGGGGACTTAACTGACCTTGTCAGATACAAAAGTTACATTTCTTGTTACATAGGTCTTGCTTTATCTTGGTCTTAACTGTCCAGCAGAAAAGTATATAAATGAGGTATGAAAAGTGAAGCCATGTTAATATGCTGAGCTTTGGAAGGCTCAAGTCATCAGATTCAGACATTGCCAGTCCTATGGATAACTCACTACTATTGCAGAGTAATGGATTATATTGGAATATTTTGCTGAATTCATGCCCCTACAATATTTGCTTGGCAATGGAATACCCATCTCTGACAAAAATAATAAAAAAAAAAAGTGATATAAATGAAGGACCATTTTTTTATCTTCATATACAAAATAGTTAGGGGAGAAGTTTTGTCACTCTTCCAGCCCCTGATTCACCCGAACCCGGTAAGTGTGTGGGAGTACTATTGGCTTCCTGGTGTGTGTCACGTGACCAGTGCCTTCCCCAGCCCCCACCCCCAAGACCTCCAAATCAGCCAGACCTTCTCAGACTCTCTAGGGAATCCACTCCAGCCCATAATGCCCTAAAACTCCCCAGAGACCCTGACCCTAAGCATTCAGAGCGAGAGAAATTTTGTAATTCTTCTGGCCCTTGATCAAACCCAGTACAGCCCAGTGAGTGTGTAGGAGACCCCTAACCTCCCTGGTGCACCCTGGGTGAGGGACACAACAGAGGGGAACCACAGGCTCACAGTTGTGCCAGAAGGGCTGCAGCAAAAAAGGAACTGAACACAACAGCTAGATCCAAGCCAGGCATAACTGGATAATCTCAAATTTAAGAGTTTGGCCCTGAATTTCATTACTCACTAAGGTTGTAACTTCACCAAAGCTCTACACTGAAGGTCAGAGGCCAGTGATATACAAAATGACAAAGACAAGGAGCAAAATGCAATCTCAGGCCCTCGAGCCCACCAATGATAAGTGCAGAGGACACTAGCTCAGCTGAAATGAATGAATTAACAATGTCAAAAGCAAAGAAACAACAGCAGAAAGTGATAGAGGAATTCAGACTTGAATTAACACCTGAAATAAAAAAAGAAGTTTTTGAATACATAGCATCTGAAGTAATGAATCAAATCCATAAATGTATGGGGGAAACCCAATGCCCACCCAGAACGAATGCAGAGAACACTGTTCCAGCTGAGACATATGAATTAACAGCCTTGCAAGCAAAGAAATAATAGCAGAAAGGTAAAGAGGAACTCAGAAAAGAAATAATTTCTGAAATAAAAAAAGAAATTTTTGAAATCATAACATCTGAAGTAGAGAATCCATTATGGACATATATGGTGGAAACCCAATTTGGAAGAAACTCTGCACTAAAAGAATTAATAGCTACCTCTAAAGGACACATTGATTTAAAAAAAAATAGAGGATATCAGAAATATGACGGATTCCTGGAATGAACAATACAGAAAAGAAATACATCGCATGAAGCAGAGTCAAAGAGATAAAGGAGAATTTAAAATGTCAATCACGAATCTAAAAAACTATTCGAGTGAAAGTGAAGACAGAGATTCAGACCTTGAAGGTGCTGGAGCAGCTATTGAAAAGGTGAGGAAGGATCTCTTAAAAACAACAAGAAAGAATTAAAAAAAAAAAAACAAGAATGCAGGAAAATATAATCCATCACCTGCAAGATGATGCCACGAATAAC
Source organism: Ctenomys sociabilis (assembly GCA_004027165.1). Taxonomy (NCBI): domain Eukaryota; kingdom Metazoa; phylum Chordata; class Mammalia; order Rodentia; family Ctenomyidae; genus Ctenomys; species Ctenomys sociabilis. The sequence continues at coordinate 54,081 of PVKA01012572.1, read as the reverse complement.
AACGCGTTATTAATAGGTATCAAGGGGAATCAAGGAGTCTATAAAAATGATATAGAAAGAATATGGGCAGAAGTAATAGCAGAAAACTTCCCAAATATGAGGAAACAATCTAACATTCAGGTAACTAAAGCATACAGAATGCCAAATAACTTCAACCTAACTAAAAACACTCCGAGACATATAATAGTCATGATCCCAGAAATCCAACAAAAGAATAATATACTGAAAGCGGCTAGTGAAAAGAAGCAGATCATATTCAAAGGAAACCCCATCAGAATTACAGCCATGAAGGAAAGGAGACCATGGAGCAGAGTTCTTCAAGTCCTCTATGAAACAAATTCCAGTTCCCCTTTCCCAGCGATCTCCAATTCCATCCCGGCGCCCCAGACCCAGCACAGCTCTGTCTGTGATTGAGGGCTTCAGACCCGCTGTGCCTGAATGACCTTTCCCAGTGATGCCCTTTCCCAGCGATATCCGGTTCCACCCCAGGGCCCCAAACCCAACTCAGCTCGGCCGCGGACCCACCAAAGCCCAGGCTCGCCTACCTAGACAGTGACCTGCCTGAGACTCCAGCAACTTTCGGGATCCCCACCCCCAAGCCAGCCTAGATAGTGGGAATTTTCACTACTCACTCTGAATCCTGGTTCATGCTTGCCTGACCAGGGAACCAACATAGGGGAACCACAGGACATACAGCAAAAAGGAACTGAACAAAACAGTGAGATCCACGCCAGGCATAACTGGATAATATAAAACTTAATAGACTGGCACCCAAATCTCATTACACGCTAAAGTTATAGCTACACCAAGGGTCAGAAGTCAGTGCTATACAAAATGACAAAGGAGGAAAATGCAGTCTCAGGTCTCAAGTCCACCAGTAAGTGCAGGGGACACTAGCTCAACTGAAATGAATGAATTAACAGATACAGACGCAAAGGAACAACAGCAGAAAGGTATAGAAGAACTCAGATTATCTGAATACATAGCATGTGAAATAAAGAATCAAATGCAGAAACATCTGGGGGAAAACCAATGCTCACCCAGAACAAGCACAGAGAGCACTATTCTAGCTGAAACGTTTGAATTAACAGGGTCTGAAGCAAAGAAACAACAGCAGAAAGGTCAAGAGGAACTCAAAGCAGAAATAATTTCTGAAATCAAAAAAGAATACTTTGAAAAAAAAGAATTCTTTGAAATCATAGCATCTGAAATACAGACACAAGTCTGGAAATATACAGAGGAAACCCAACTTGGAAGAAATTTTGCAGAAAAAGAATTAATAACTACCTCTAAAGAGGACATGGAAAAAATAGTAGAGAAGATCAGAAATATGACAGATTCCTTGAATGAGCAATACAGAAAAGAAATAGAATGCAAGAAACAGAGTCAAAGAGATATAGAATAACTAAAAATATCAATCAGGAGTCTGTTTGAGTGAAAGCGAAGACAGAGTTTCAGATCTTGAAGACGCTGGTACAGCTAGTGAAAAGGTGAGAAAGGATCTCTTAAAAACAATGAGAATGCAGGAAAAAATAATCCATCACCTGCAAGATGATGCTAGGATGCACAATGTGAGAATAATTGGTATCAGTGAGAATGAAGGAGTCAGTACAAATGACATAAAAAGAATTTGGGGAGAAGTAATCGCAGAAAACTTCCCAAATATGAGGAAACAATCCAACATGCAGATAACTGAAACATTCAGAACACCAAATAACTTCAACCCAAGTAAAAACACATCAAGATAAATAATAGTCAAGATCCATGAAATCCAACACAAGAATAATATACTGAAAGCTGCTAGAGAGAAGAAGCAGATCACATTAAAAGGAAAACTCATCAGAATTATAGCTGACTTCTCTACACAAACCATGAAGGCAAGGAGAGCATGGAGCAGAGTTCAAGTCCTTCATGAAAATAAATTTCAGCCCAGACTATTATACCATGAAAAATGCTCTTTCAAGTTTGATGTAGAAGTGAAATACTTCCATGACAAAGAACAACTAAAGAATTTCATGATGACAAAGCCATCCCTACACAGGCTACTGAAAGAGGTTCTAGAGAGAGACCACAATGACCAGAACTCCATGAATGAGAATGAAAGGAACCCACTAAACAGGGCAGATAATTAAACACAGGATACAAATGAGTAAACAACAGCAGGTAAATATCATGACAAACATAAGTCAACACATTTCATTTATAACCATCAATTTAAATGGACTCAATTCACCAATTAAAAGAAATAGACTGGCCCAATGGATTAGAGAATAAAATCCAACAATATGCTATATATAAGAAACACACTTAACTCATAAAGAAATTCATAGGGTGAAAGTCAAAGGATGGGAAACAATACTACATGCTCCAGTGTAGGAGACTCTTCCTGGTCCTCGTCTCAGTCCAAGAAACCAATATTTGTAATCCCAAAGTTACGTTATTGGAATCCCATCAAATTGATTCCAATCTACCACTTTCCATGCAGCCCACGGTGAAAATGAGGACACTAAATTATATTTTTAATCATCGGGGAGTCAAGGGGCTCTAGGTCCAGCCACGCAGATGGCTTCCCGGAACCAAGAGAGTGACCCAGGGCCTCACCCGGTTTTTATTCAGTGGGGGAGTGGCTTGAGAATTGAGAATTGTGGGAAGTAGGTGACTACTGTGAGCTGAGCTAGGTGTGGGGCCTACATTTACCTCTGCCATGTGCAGAGAGGATATGCAGAGAGAGAGTAATCTGCATTATATAGCATTTAATGTTTTGGGAAGTCTAGGGCTTCAGCTTTGATGTGTCTTTCAAGCCCCAGGAAGTCATAGCCTCTATCTCGAGGCTCGATCCCAGCTGGCAGCGCAGAGCATTAGCTCTACCATCCTGTCTCCACCCAGCTCACGTTAAGGCGCAGCAGGCTTACCAGGGAAACATGCATGCCACCTTCAAAGACTATCACCAGCACCTCAGCTAGACCAATACACATTGCTTAAGGCCAATTGAAGGATAAACAGAAGTCCTAGCTAGCTCTATACATAACAATATGAGGAAATAGGATCAGACTCAGTCAAAATGGAGACAGTTGCTTTTCTTTCAAGGAGAGCTGCTCAGGTGGTCCCCCACACCCCAGCACCTCAAAAAAAAGCACGAGTAGCAATTCTATTCTCAGACAATCTCAACTTCAAACTAAGAAGGATCAAATGAGACAAAGAAGGCCACTATATATTGGTCAGGGGAAAAATCCAAGAGCAAGAGTTAACACTCGTAAATATCTATGCACCAAACATAGGAGCACCAAACTATGTGAGGCAAATCTTAATGGACACAAAAAACCTAATATCTAAGACTTAACAAGAGATCTTACCACCCCCTTATCTCAAAAAGGCACATCAACCAGACAAAAAATTAGCAAAGAAGTAGCACAACTGAACCAGAGCTTGGAACAAATGGACATGGTGGACATACACAGCGTGTTCCACCCAAACACAGCTGAATACACATTTTTTTCAGCTGCACATGGGTCATTTTCCAAAATAGACCACATACTAGTTCAGAGACCATGAGTAAGAATATGCAAGAAAACAAAAGTTATCCCATGAATATTATCTGACCATAGTGCAATGAAACTGGAAATAAATGACAAAAGAAACCAGGAAAACCCACTAAATGCATGGAAATTAAACAACACCCTACTCAGCAATCAATGGCTCACAGATGAAATTAAACAAGAAATTCAACAATATTTACAATTCAATGAAAATTCAAGCACAACTTACCGGAATTTATGGGATGCGAAGAAAGTAGTTCTTAGAGGAAAAATCACGGCTATGAACTCACACATTAGGAAAACAGAACAGGAATAAACACCCTAATATTTTACCTTCGACATTTAGAAAAAGACGAGCAAACAAAACCCAGAGTGCAAAGACTGGAAGAAATCATAAAGATTAGAGCAGAAATTAATTCAATTGAGATGAAGAAAACAGTTCAAAGAATCAACAAATGAAAATGTTGGCTCTTTGAAAGACTAAATAAAGTTTATAAGCCTCTAGCCAACCTCATCAAAAAGAGGAAAAACATAATACAAGTACATGCAATAAGGAATGAAAAGGGTGAAATCACCACAGACCCAGCAGAAATTCAGAAGATTATCAATAGTTACTTCGAGAATCTTTATGCTCACAGAATAGAAGACAGAGACAAAATGGAGAGATTCCTCGAAAGGTACAAATTACCAAAACTGAACCAAGAAAATATAACAGCTCTCAATAAGCCAATAACAGCCAACAAAATAGGAAATGTAATAAAAAACCTGCTGACAAAGTCCATGTCCTCAAAGATTCACAGCTGAATTCTACAAGAAATTTATACAAGATATAATCCGTACACTCCACAAACTCTTCAATGAAATTGAAAAGGAAGCAGTTCTCCCAAAATCATTTCTGGAGGCAAATATTATACTGATTCCAAAATCAGGGAAAGACACAACTAAAAAGGAGAACTACAGGCCAGTCTCCTTCATGAACATAGACGCAAAAATACTCAACAAAAATCCTAGCAAATACAGCAAATCATCAAGAAGTTCATAAACCATGACCAGGCAGGATTCATCCCAGGGATGCAAGGATGGTTCAATATTCAAAATCTATAAATGTAATACACTATATTAATAGACTGAAATCTAAACACTACATGATCATCTCAATTGATGCAGAAAAAGCTTTTGACAAAGTCCAACATTCATTCATGTTCAAAGTCCTACAGAAAACTGGAATAGATGGACTGTACCTTAACTTGATAAAAGCCATCTATGACAACCCAAAAGCTCATATGATCCGAAATGGGGAAAAATTGAATTCTCTTACTCAAAAAATAGGTACAAGCCAAGGATGTCCTATCCAATACAGTTTTGGAATCAGCAACAGTCATTAGAAAAGGGAGAAATAAAAGGAATAAGAATAGGTAAAGAAGAAGTTGAATTATCATTGTTTGCAGATGACATAATACTTTACTTGGAAGACCCAAAAAATTCCACCAAGAAACCACTAGAACTGATACGGAAATTCAGTAGCCTAGCAGGATACAAAGTCAATACTCAAAAGTCAATAGCATTCCTCTACACAGATAACAAGCACACTGAAAGGGAAACAATAGAAACAATACCTTTTACAATAGCACCGTGGAAAATGAAATGCCTTGGAATTCACTTAACCAAGGAAGTCAAAGTTCTCTTCACAGAAAATTACAACACCCTAAAAAAAGAAATTATAGATGATTTCACAAAATGGAAAGATATTCCTTTCCATATAGGAAGAAAAAACATCGTGAAGATGGCCATACTCCCAAAATTGCTGTACAGATTTAATGCAATCCCTATGAAACTTCCACCAACATACCTCCACGACCTAGAGTAATCGTTCCTAAAATTTATTTGGAACCACAAATGAGCTAGAATAGCAAAGGCAATCTTGGCCAATAAAGACATGGCAGGAGGCATCACAACTTCTGACTTCAAATTATTCTACAAAGCCACTGTGATAAAATCAACATAGTATTGGCAACGAAGTCGAACTGAGGATCAATGGAATACATTACAAGACGCAGAGGCATCTACGATCACACTCAGCAATCTGAACTTCGACAAATGGCCAAACAAGCCTACTGGAAGAAAGATAGCCTCTTGAACAAATGCTGCTGGAAAAACTGGCTTTCTACATGCCAAAAACTAAAATTTGACCCAGGTCTATCACCATGCACTAAGCTAAAGACAAAATGGATTAAAGATCTAAACATTAAAAGAGAAACACTCAATCTCCTGGAAGAAAAAGTAGGAGGAACTCTTGAAGACATAGGGGTATGTAAAGAGTTCATGAACAAACATATTTGCACGGGAAACACGGGAAAGAATCAACAACTGGGATCAACTCTTCTTAAGGAGTTTCTGCATGTCAAAAGAAATTGTCAACAAAGTGAAAAGACAACCAACAAATTTTGAAAAAATCCTAACAAGCAATCAGACAAAGGTCTGCTGTCTAGAATATATAAGGAAGTAAGATAAAACATGGCCCTCAAATTTAAGGACCCAATTCAGAAATGGGCATCTGAGATGAATACACACTTCTCAGAGGACCAAATTAAAGAAGCGAATAAATATATGAAAAAATGTTCCACATCGCTAACCATCCATGAAATGCAAGTTAAAACAACACTGAGATATCATCTCACTCCAGAAAGAATGGCTGTTGTAAGGAAATCAACCTACAACAAATGTTGGAGAGGTTGTGGGGAAAATGGAACACATCTCCATTGTTGGTGGGAATGTAGACTGGTACAACCATTGTGGAGATCAGTGTGGAGATTCCTCAAAAAGTAGGACTGGCAATCCCATTCAAGCCGGATATCTCCCTACTGAGAATTTTCTGAGAGGAACTGAAAACATTGTATCATAGTGATATATGTGTACCTATGTTTATAGCAGCACAATTTGTGATAGCAAAATCTTGGAAACAACCAAAATGTCTGTCACATGAGGAATGGTTGTAAAAGATGTGGTATTTCTATATAATGGAGTATTACTCAGCTATAAACAATGATAAATTTGAAGCAATTGTATTGAAATGGATGCCACTTGAACATATACTCATAAGTGAAATAAACCAGACACACATGTGAAAATATTGTATAGTCTCCCTAGTATAAGAAGTCAAAAGAAGAAATATAAATAGAAATGTACAGCAAGAACTAAAAACAATTGAGTCAGATAGAGCAAACTGAACAGCATATGCTGCAGCGTAATAATCAGCTTTTCTTCTAGACAGTTAACAACCTAAGTTCACAAATCAAAATTAGAGAAATAGAAGAGCCGGAAGGCCAGCCAACATTTTGGCCTTAGCCTTTCAAGGTCAGCGAAGACTCAGGACATAGGAGAACCTGTAGTGTAACATCACAAAACTCAGTTGTGCGTGAGCCTCAAATTTTCTGAACAAGGAGATTATGGAGCCACAGAGGAAAGAGATTGATGATCTATAGTGTGCCTGGGGAGAATCACATGGAAAGAAACTTTCTCTCAGGCTCTCACAGAGAGCAAACTGTTCAAGTGTTGGTCATGACTCATTCACATGGTAACACAGACAAAAGATCTACAGAGTAAGGTACAGGATTACAAGATAAACCCTGAGGAGACTTCACTGACCTCAACCGAAACAAAATCTACATCTTTTGGTATATATGGCTTGATGTATCTCAGTCTTAACCATCCAGCAAATAAGTATAAAAATGAGGTATACAACATGGCGCCATAATAATAAGTAGAGCTGTAAATGGCTACAGTCAACAACTTCTTCAGATATACCATGCTTCTGCATAATCTATGAGAAGCAATATTTGCACTAATAGTGGTTGGACAAGATATTATGTCGGCTTCTAGTACTATGGACAACCACTAGGGAGATAACAAGGTGGAAATTATTAATTATTGACTCTGTGATATAATTCATCTATAAAAAATGAAATAAGTATATAGCTACACTCTCTTAGTTCACTGATTAGAGACATCTCCTATAATAATATATGTAAGCATAATATCATGTATGCACCTTGTACGATACAAAAACAGTTTGCAATGTAATAATTTATTGAATCTGTCCTGTTAATCAAAACTGTCTCATTGCTATTTGTTCTTCAATTTAATAAATAAATAAACAAAAACCAAATTCCAGTCCAGACTGCTATACCCTGCAAAACTCTCTTTCAACTTTGATATAGAAGTGAAATACTTCCATGGCAAAGAACAACTAAAGCATTTCATGATGACTAGATGTTCCCTGCACAGGCTACTGAAAGATGTTCTAGAGAGGGACCCTAATGACCAGAACTCTATGAATGAGAACATAAAGAACCACCTAAATAGGGAAAAGAATTAAACAAAACAAAAAGGACTAAACAAAACCAGGTAAATATCATGACAATAATAAGTCAACACATTTCAATTATAACCATCAATGTAAATGGACTCAATTCACCAGTTAACAGAAATAGACTGGTACAGTGGATTAGGAAACAAAACCCAAAAGTATGCTATATATAAGAAACACACTTAACTCAAAAAGACATTCATTGGCTTAAAGTCAAAGGATGAAAAAAAAAGAAAAACTACATGCCCCAGCAATACAGACAAAAGCAGGAGTAGCAATTCTGTTCTCAGACCGTCTCAACTTCAAACCAAGAAGGGTAAAACAAAATAAAGAAGGCCACTATATGTTGGTTAAGGGAAAAATTCAGGAATAAGTAATATTCATAAATATCTATGCACCAAACACAAGAGCACCAACTATGTAAGGCAAATCTTAATGGACATGAAAAACCTAATGTCCAAGACCACAGTCTTAACAGAACACCTTAACACCCTCTTATCTCAAAAAGGTAGGTCAAGCAGACGAAAAGTTACCAAGAAAGTAACAGAAGTGAACAAGAGCTTGGAACAAATGGACCTGGTGGACATATACAGAGTGTTCTACCCAACCACAGCTAAATACACATTTTTTTTCATTTTGTAAAATAGAACACATACTAGTCCATAGGTCATGTTTAAGTATATGCAAGAAAACAGAAATTATCCCATGCATATTATCCAACCACAGTGCAATGAAACTGGAAATAAATGACAAAAGAAACCAGAAAAACACGATAAATACATGGAAATTAAACAACACCCTACTCGGCAATCAATGGCTCACAGATGAAATTAAACAAGAAATTCAACAATATTTACAATTCAATAACAATTCAAGCACAATTTATTGGAATTTATGGGATGCAATGGAAGTAGTTCTCAGAAGAAAATCATAGGGATGAGCTCAGACATTAGGAAAACAGAACGGAACAAAAAACACCCTAATGTTGCACCTCAGAAATCTAGAAAGGGAAGAGCAAACGAAACCCAAAGCACGAAGACTGGAAGAAATCATAAAGATTAGAGCAGAAATTAATTCAATTGAGATGGAGAAAACAGTTCAAAGAATCAACAAATCAAAAAGCTAGTTTTTTGAAAGACTAAATAAAATTGATAAGCACCTAGCTAACCTCATCAAAAAGAGGAAAGAAATAATTCAAATACAAGCAATAAGGAATGAAAAGGGTGAAATCACCACAAACCCAGTAGAAATTAAGATTATCAATAGCTACTTCGAGAATCTATACACTCACAGAATAGAAGACGCAGAAGAAATGGACCAATTCCTAGAAAGGTAAAAATTACCAAAACTGAATTAAGAAGATACAAAAACTCTCAATAAGTCAATAACAGCCAACAAAATATGAAACATAGTAAAAAGCCTATCAACAAAGAAAAGTCCAGCTCCTGATGGTTTCACAGCTGAATTCTACAAGAAATTTATAGAAGATATAATCCCTACACTCCACAAACTCTTCAGTGAAATTGAAAAGGAAGCGGTCCTCCCAAAATCATTTCTGGAGGCAAGTATTATACTGATTCCAAAGCCAGGAAAAGACACATCTAAAAAAAGACAACCATAGGCCAAACTCCCTCGTGAACATAAATGCAAACATCCTCAATAAAAATCCTAGCAAATCGAATACAGCAAATCACTAAGAAGATCATATACCATGATCAAGTAGGATTCATCCCAGGGATGCAAGGATGGTTCAGTATTTGAAAATCTATAATGTAATACACTATATTAATAGAGTGAAATCTAAAAACCACATGCTCATCTCAATTGATACAGAAAAAGCTTTTGACAAAGTCCACCACTCAACATGTTCAAAGTCCTATGGAAAATTGGAATGGAAGGCCTCCACCTCAATTTAATAAAAGCCATATATGACAACCCATTGGCTAATATAATTCTAAACAGAGAAAAACTACAGTCTTTTGTCTGGTACAAGACAATGATGTCCTCTATCACTCCTCCTATTCAATACAGTTCTGGAATCATTAGCTACAGCCATTAGACAAGAAGAACAAACAAAAGAAATAAGAATAAGTAAAGAAGAAGTTGAATTATCACTGTTTACAGATGACATGAAACTTTACAAGGAAGACACAAATAACTCCACCAAGAAGCTATTAATATTGCTACACAAATTCAGTAGCATAGCAGGATACAAAGTCAATACTCAAAAGTCAATAGCATTCCTCTACACAGATAACAAAACATGCTGGGGAAAATTAGAGAAACAATACCTTTTATAATAGCACCACAGAAAATGAAATACCTTGGAATTCACTTAACCAAGGAAGTCAAAGATCTTTTCATGGAAAATTACACTGCCCTAAGAAAAGACATCATAGAGGACTTCAGAAAATGGAAAGATATTCCCTGCTCCTGTATAGGAAGAACCAACATCGTGAAGATGTCCATACTCCCAATATTGTTGTACAGATTTAACACAATCCCTGTCAAATTGCCACCAACATACATCCCAGATCTAAAGAAATCATTCCCAAAATTTATTTTGAACCAGAATAGCAAAGGCAATCCTGAACAACAAAGACAAGGCAGGAGGCATCACAATTCCTGACTTCAAATTATTCTACAAAGCCACTGTGATAAAATCAATATCGTATTGGCAACAAAACAGACCTATGGATCAATGGAATAGATTAGAAGATGCAAAGGCCTCTAAAAACACACTCAGCCACCTGATCTTTGACAAAGGTGCCAAACACACTTACTGGAAGAAAGATAGCCTCTTTAACAAATGGTGCGGGAAAAACTGGCTTTCTACATGCTGAAAACTAAAATTTGACCCAGGTCTATCACCGTGCATTAAGCTAAAGTCAAAATAGATTAAAGATCTAAACATTAAAACAGAAATTCTCAATCTCCTGGAAGACAAAATAGGAGGAACTCTTGAAGACATAGGGGTAGGCAAAGAGTTGTTTTTTTTTTTTCCTTTTTAAAAGTTTATTTATTTATTTATTTATTTTGTTGAAGAACAAATAGCAATGAGAGTTTCAAGACAAAATAACAGGACACATTCGATAAATTAATACATTTCAAAATGTTTTTGTAATGTTTTGGTATTGTAGAAGGTCCATTTTGGTATCATACAAGGTGCAGGCAAAGAGTTTATGAACAAATATGCAATCGCACAGGAAACACTTCAACGTATTAACACCTTGTATCAAGTCTTATTGAGAAGATTTTTCTCTTCAAAAGAAATTGTCCACAAAGTGAAAAGACAACCCACAAATTTGGAAAATATCTTAGCTAATAAGTACTATAAAGGTCTGCTCTCTAGAATTTATAAAGTACTAAGATACATAAGGGCCTTCAAGTTTAAACACCCACCCCAGAAATGGGCATCTGAGATGAATACACAGTTCTCAGAGGATGAAATTAAAGAAGCAAATAAATATATGAAGAAATGCTCCACATCACTAGCCATCCATGAAATGCAAGTTAAAACTACACTGAGATACCACCTCACTCCAGAAAGAAGGGCTATCATAAAGAAATCAACCAACAACAAATCCTGGAGAGGATGTGGGCAAAAGGGAACACTTCTCCACTGCTGGTGGGAATGTAGACTGGTAAACCATTGTGGAGATCAGTGTAGAGACTCCTCACAAAAATTTGGACTGGAAATCCCATTCAAGCCATCTATCCTCCTACTAAGAATTTTCCCGGAAGAATTGAAAACATCATATCATAGTGATATCATATCATAGTGTTCCTATGTTTATAGCAGCACAATTTGTGATAACCAAATCTTGGAAACAAGCAAGATGCCCATCACGTGACGAATGGTTAAAAACGATGTGGTATTTCTGTTTTTATTCAGCTATAAAAAATGATAAGCTTGAAGCATTTATATTAAAGTGGATGCCACTTGAACATATACTCATAAGTGAAATAAGCCAGACATACTTGTGCAAATACCATATAGTCTCCCTAGAACAAGAAATAAAAAGAATAAATACAAATAGAAAGGTATAACAACAACTAAAAAGAATGTAGTCAGATAGTTAGGGTGAACTGAACTGCATGTTGCAGGGTAATAATCAGCTTCTCTTCTGGATGGTTAACAACATAAGATTGCAGATCAAAAACTGGAGAAATGGAAGGGCTGCAAAGTCAGCCAACATTTTGGCCTTAGCCTTTCAAGTTCAGTGAAGACTCAGGACATAGGAGAACCTGTATTGTAATATCATGGAATTCAGTTGTGCCCCAAATTTTCTGATCAAGGAGATTATAGAGCCACAGAGGAATGCAATCAATGATGTATCATGTGCCTAAAGAAAGTCACATAGACAGAAAACTTTCCCTCAGGCTTTCACAGAGAACAAATTGGTCAAGCAATGGCCATGACTCATCCACATCGCTGACACTGACAAAGGATCTACAGAGTGAGGTACAGGGTTACAGGATAAACCCTAAGGGCACTTGACTAACCTCATCAGATACAGAAGTTTCATTTTTTGTTATATAGGTCTTGCTTTATCTCATTCGTAACCATCCAGCAGAAAGGATAAAAATGAGGTATATAAAATAAGGCCATAATAATAAGCTGAGCTATAAATGGCTCTAGTCAGCAACTTCTTCAGATAACCCACTATTTTGTGGACTGCTGGACTGTGTTGGATTGTTGCACAATCTATTGAATGACAATAGAATACCCATCTTTGACAGAACTAAACAAAAAAGGGGGATACAAAGGAAGAACCATTCTGTGTTTGTATAAACAGTACAGTTAGGATTAATATGCAGTGCTTTTGCCTTATTCTATGAGAAAAAATACATGCATTAATTGTGTTTGGACAGGATATCCTGTCTGCTTCTTGTACTATGGATAAGCACTAGGAAGATAATAATGTAAAAAATATTAATTATTGAAATTGCACTATAATTCAGCTTTGAAAAAAGACAGGTATATAGCTATATTTTCTTAATTCATTGAATAGAGGCATCTGCTCTAATAGTGTTTGTAGATAGAGTATCATGTATGTACCTTGTACAACAAAAAGCCACTATGAAAACAATGTGCAATGTATTAATAGTTGAATCTGTCCTATTAATTTGATTTGAAAGTGCCTCATTGCTATTTGTTCTTCAATAAAATAAAATGAATTTTTAAAAAAATCTAAAGCAAAATAGGATAGATAAATAGCTACTTTCTCTTAATTCAATAAGAAGAAAGTTTTGTACTTATTTTGGGCAGGATATCATTCTGTATCCTGTGCTATGAATGGCTACTACAAAGACAACAATATGCAAGGTATTAATTGTTGTAATCCTCCTACCAACCTGTTTTTAAGCTTTTTCATTGCAATTTTTTTGTCAATAAAATTAAATTTAAAAATTTAAAGTTATATAAAAATATTGGATTAAAAATAGAAATTAATTATTTAAAAGAAAAAAATTAAACAACTTTCAAATACAAGCACAGACGGTCGCTGGGCTGGGCGGCTACAGAAGTGTAGAAACAAAGGTGGCCAGCAGACATACAGGGACACAAAGAGCCGTTTTGCCAGTGACAGAGCCTCACAGAAAAGCAAAAAATAGAGTGACTCTATGAATTGACTTTAAAAGGGAAGGTTTTGCATTTTCTGTTTAAGGTGATTAATATAAAAGGCTGTCTCCATTCTAAAGATAAAAAGCCTTTGCTATGGTTTGTGTATAGTGTACCCCCCAAAGCCTCATGCAGTCATGGTGGCTGCTGGAGTTTGTGATTGATTATTGTGCGTGTGGATGTTGCACCTGCGCCAGGCAGGTGATTTGCATCAGCTTCTTCAGCTGAGGCCGCTCCTCCTTGTGTGCTCTTGCTGCTGGCCACCGCTCGAAAGGTTGCCCTCTGCCATGTGCCTCTCTGCTTGGAAGCCGGCTGAATATGGACTGAAACCTCCAGTAACTGTGAGTTAAACAAACCTTTCCTTCCCTAATTTGAGTGCTGGCTATTTGTCCCTGCAATGAGAAAAGAGAAGAGTAACTAAGACAGCCTTTAGTTTAAAAAAAAAAATCCTATTTCCTAAGATTTACAATGATGAGAATTTTTTAAAAGATTAAGATTACTTGACTTTCGTTTCCTATAAAGGTGATTGCCTGTTTTATAGTCCTATATCTATTTTATATGGAAAATCTTTGACATTTTACAGGTATAAAGGTTTGATGTATAATCAAAAAGCAGCAGGGTTTAAACAGTCACTTGATTTTAACATCCATTTAAATAATGGCAAGACTAGTTGTAGCCTCCAAAAAGGTACAAACTATGATAACTTATTCATTTGTGATCAACTTATCCAACAAACACATATGTGTTCCAAAGTGTTCAAATCAACCCAAAATTTTTTTTAGGCTTTATTTGGTAATATTAATTGGCTCCATCCAGATTTGGGGCTAATTTCTCTTGTGTTATTGACTGTCATTATCCTTTTGATAAGTTAAATTAGTTTTCTCAAGTAAGTTAAGCTGTTTTGACAGATGGGTCATAGTAGGTTCATGTGATGGCTTCATCTTCCAAAATATAGAATACAGGTTTCTCACTGTATGATCAAAGTTCAATTATAAAAACAAAAAAGGGGAAATCAATTCCTCCCTTGTCAATATACACTATGAAATTGTTAAAATTTTACAAAAGATGAAAGTACAGCAACAGCAAGACAATTCACTCAGGTAAAGCAACAAAAAGCTAATTTGAGATCAAGAATATGTTTGTGTTTTTCCAGAGAATGCTGAGCAACCTATTTGGGTACCAGACTGTGCTGTCAGACTGTATCATAAAGCCAAATCTGGATAAATTGATAATGAAGAGGTTAGATGTGACCTGGAGTTTATTGAAGGAACTGACAAAATGGAAATCTAAGGTGATAGTTGTCTCTATATATGTTTAAATAGATGATAATTGTCTCTATATAGAGACAACTGAGCTGAAAGTTACCAGTATTCTTAAGACAAAAATACACCTATTTATTATAGATAAAAGACTCTATTCCAGACTGGCCAAAATAGCTCAGCAGAATAAAGTCCTTGCAAGCAGGCACAGGGACCAGGGATTTGATCCCCAGGCCTGCTGTGCCGGCCCCACCCCAGGGGCGCACTGAGATAGCAATTGAGACTGGGCATGGTGGCGTGCACCTGTAATCCCAGATCTTGGGATGCTGTAAACAGACAGATCACTATGAGTCTGATCTAGTAGAGAGACCCTGAACACACTGTAGACCCTTCCCTAAAGAATACAAAAATAATAATAATAATAAAATAAATAAAAGATTCTATTCCTTCCAAACTTTTCTAATAAGAGATCTTTCCTAATTGAAAACAATAAAATCTGACTAGCCTATTTATAATTATAAATTTCTAAAAATTGTAACAGTTACCATAATTCAATTTGGTCAAAAATATATTTGAACGCACTCTGATTTTGTAAAGAAGTTTGTGTGTTTTGTGTATTTGTTTATGTATTTGTATGTCATTCTATGAACAGCTGTTCCTTTTTTATCTGAGCTCAACAGTTTTTCTCTTTTTTGATCATTTGTTCATAATATAATTTGGGATATAGACTTAAAAGCATGCTTTCTCCTGACTTACCAGCTGGTCTAAATGATATCAAAACTAGTTTAATCACAAGTCATCAAAAAATTTAAGTTAATTAAATAAAGTTCCCTAGAGTGGAGAGAGATTATTGGTCAGGACTCAGCTTGGTGAATGAAAAAGTGGCCAACCTTTGTTTTTTAATCAGAAGCCTCTTATAATCTCCATAGTCTCTTTGGAGACACCCCCAATAATTGATCATTGGAAAAGATATAATTTTTCAGTAAAGATTACAATAAGGTTTTCTCATAAAAGATGCTCTTGATACAAAACTAAAGTAAGAAACAAAGGTCTTCATATGTGCATGGGAATTCATTATTGTTAATCTCATAATATATTGCATATATTCTTGATTCTAGATGTACACATCTTCCAAAATGTGAAACAAGGATTGCTTATTATGATATGATATTTGTTTAAAGTGAGACCTCTGCCTTTAACAAAAACTTATGGGATATACAGTCCATTAAATGTAACAAATTAGGAGAAATCTTCTTAAGTATTAGAGATACAACTGGTTAAAATTGTTATGTTATCTAAAAATGAAAAATTTAATCATGTCACAAAAAATGTCATCAGAATTGTATTCTGCAATGTTATATACGGTTTTGATTTCTAAATTTTTGTGTAAAAATATTTAACTGTTGTCTGTTAGCATTCCATAGGGATTTAAATATTTGAATATCCATGGTCATTAAAAAATAACAATTCCATGTTATACGTAAAGTGTTTGGTGTTTGGTACTCAGTAACGTTAAGCTTATTGCCTCCATTAAAGGTAATGCAACTAAGCTTCTTTTCCATATGTTTAACAATTGAGGTTTGCACACCAAAAGTTGGAGAGATAGAATAAGCTAGTAGCCAGTATTTTGGCCTACTCCTTTGAGCTCAATGAGGACTCAGAGATTATGGAGAATACAGAGGAAAGTAATTCAGTGATATAGCATGCCTAAGTACAGTCACCTGGAGAGAAAAAAAAGTCTCTCAAGCTATCAAAAAAATAAAAAAACCTTGGTCAAACAATGCCCATGACTTCATTCAGATGGTTGACTTGGTTGAGAGGTGGTGTACTTGGTTCCAAGGTGTCCCAATTACTCTTCTTTCATTGCTGGGACTAGTATCTGACACTCAAAATGAAGGAAAGAAAGGTTTGTTTAGCTCATACTTACTAGAGATTTCAGTCCTTACTCAGCTGGCTCCAAGGCATAGCAGCAATGGCAGTAGTTCATGGCAGGGGCAAAGAGCAAGAGTAAATGGGTAGAGTAACAGCAATAATGGCAAGTTATAAGCTCCATTTGGCTCCACCTCTATGGAACTCTTGGCACAGCTCCCATAACTTCTGTCTTAGACCAGCTTTGCTTCGTTCTTGCAGTTTCCCTTAGATGATCCATGTTCCTGGCTTTTCCAAACTCTGGAGATTCCACTAAATAGGCTTCTCACTCACAGCTTTACATACTGCCCTCTCAGGGGCACCCTGCTTGGCCTCCCAGGTCTTCTTCTGTAATGTAGGTAGAAGCCTTTTTAACCTCAGAACTCCTAATTTCTGTAAGCACCTAAAACCAGTACCATGTAGATGATGCTGGTCTGCTGCCAGCTGGATCAGTAGCCAGGCTTTCATCTCTCTTGGATGTGAGGGTTGAATGCCTGAATTTACCTTCATTACATGGAATGCTTCTGCCAAAACTACCATCTGGGGCCTTACAGAATGCCTCATCCACCATCATGGAATTCCACCACGTTGCCTCTGATCAAGGGACACATTTTATAGCCAAAGTGCAGCAGTGGGCTCATGATAATGTAATCCACTGGTCTTATCATGTTTTTTATTGTCCAAAAGTAGCTGGATTGATAGAAAGGTAGATTATCTTTTGAAGACACAGTTATGGCACCGCAAGGAGGCAGTAGTTTGCAGGACTGGGGGAAGGTGCCTCAAAAGGCTGCATATGCTTTGAATCTGCATCCTTGGTATGGTACTGTGTCTCCCATAGCCAGGATTCATGGGTCCAGGAATCAAGGAGTGGGAGTAGGAATGGTACCACTGACCATCACCCCTAGTGATCCACTAGCAAATTTTTTTTTCCTGTTCCCCATAACCTTATGTTCTTCTGGACTAGAAGTCCTAGAGGGGGGAAGGCTTGTACAAGGAAGCACAACAATGATACCATTGAACTGGAAGCTAAGATTTCCGTGGTCACTTGGGTCTCCTCATGTCTCTAAGGAAACAAACTATAATGGAGTCACAGTGTTGTCAGGGGTGATTAACCCAGACTTTCAAGGGGAAATTGTATTATTACTCCACAACAGAGGGAAAAAAGAATATACATGGAGTGCAGGAGATCCCTTAGGGTGCCTCTAAGTATTGTCATGGCCTGTTATTAAAGTCAATGGGAAACTACAAAGACCTAAGACAGGCACAATGACAAATGGTCCAGAGCCTTCAGAAATGAAGGTATGGATCACTCCACCAGGGAGAGAACCAAGGCCTGCTGATGTGCTTACTGAAGGCCAAGAGAATACAGAATGGGTAGTGGAAGAAAGTAGTTCTAAATACCAGCAATGACTCTGTAACCAGCTACAGAAAAAAGATTATAATTGTACAATTTCACCCCATATGGTTTTCTTATAGCATTGGTGAATTTAAAACCAGCTCTTAAGGATTATTAAAACTGTATGTTGAAGTTATTAAATGATTAAATATAAGCGTCAAGCAAAGAAAATCTATCTTCTATTTTTGTAAGGGAATTAGTGCATTTCCATTTGTACACAGGATAGTTATAACATGTTAGGCACAATTATATGCATAACTTTGTATATGGAGTCTGGTTTAAAGAAATACATCTAGTTGCCAAGTTGACAAGGGGTGGATTGTAGTGGTTAATTGATTGTGTCAACTTGAGAAGCTGAGAGCTTACCTAAATCAGCTAAGCAATTCCACACCCTCGGGTGTGAAGGCCACACTCTAGAGTGACTCATTACTTTAAGAAAAATGAGGAAGGACAGAAGGTCTCATTCTTCCTCAAAGGAGCTCCAGTCTTTGCCATCAGCTTGGACATCATCTCCTGGCTGTCGTGCAGACTCTTGGCTTCCGCTTTGGATCCTTCAGCCTTCTGGTGTAGACTCATCAGCCTTCCATTGTAAATCCATCAGCATCCTGATATGGACTTGCATGGAACACTGCAGTGAGCTCCAGACCTTGAACTGAATCCTTCAGGCTCCAGCGTGCAGATGTCCTCTGCACACTCCCTCATACGTCTCTGTGGCAACTATTGTAAGCCAACCCTGGAGTTTCTTATGCTTAGTACATCTTGTGTTATACCTGTACCTCTAGTAAAACCCTGACTGAAACACAGGATGAATCCTGAGGAGATTTAATTAGCCTTCATAGATAATAAGAAGTTAAAATTGATTAATACAGATCTCACCTTTAATTGGTCTTAACCATCCAGCAGAAAAGTATAACCATAAAATGTGAAAAGTAATGCCATAATAATATGCTAGCTGTAAAAGATTAAAATCAGTAACAACTTCTGATAATTGCTGGCTATACTGATAATTCACTACCATTATAGATTATTGGACTTTATAGGCTAAACTGCTATATACAGGTGCCCAAAATCTTTGGACTAGTGTCAAGAAGGAAAAGTCTTCTACAGCGTTCTCCAAGCACAACTTCTCTAGCCACAACAGAACATCCATCATTTATACAACAAAACAGTAAAGGGACAGATGTTGGAGCAGCTGAAGCTGGAAATTGGTCCTATGTGGGTGGGCAGGGCAAGCCCTCAGTGCCTAAAGTAGTTAAGCTATTTCAGTCTTGGCAAAAACATCCTACCTAAGCAATTTTATCTATTAGTTGCTAGGCAACCTTGTGTCTTGTGATACTAACTTTGCAAAGGTATAAATATATGACCCTACTGCCATTCTGGGGTCATTTGCCAATTCAACAGACCACCACCCATATAATATATAGGATTATATTAGAAAGAGGAGAAGTCACCTATATCCCTCACACCAGACTTTCTTATATCTAATTGATACCATTCACATGCTTTTTGTATTTGCCCTAGATTTCTCATTCTATCCTCAAAAGAACTTTAAGAAGCAGAAAGTTATCCTTCCCATTTTACAAAAGCAGCAGTTGAGCCAGGCATCATGGCAATACCTGAAATCCCAGCACTCCAGAAGTGAAGGCATAGTGATTGCCATGAGTAGAAGGTCAGCTTGTGCGCCATACCAAGATCTCATCTCAAACAAAGAAAATGCAGGAGCTCAGATTTGCAAACCATAAAACGCACACCAAAGGCAGATTTCTTAATAGGACTGAAAAACAAAATATAAATGAAAAAAAATGTAATAAACTCATCAAAATCTAATTTATTTATTCTCAAAAGATAGAATTAACAAGTTGAAAAGAGAAGACAAAGAGTCTAGCTACGGAGCTCAGGC
This sequence comes from Ctenomys sociabilis, assembly GCA_004027165.1. Lineage (NCBI taxonomy): Eukaryota > Metazoa > Chordata > Mammalia > Rodentia > Ctenomyidae > Ctenomys > Ctenomys sociabilis. The sequence goes on along the minus strand of PVKA01012572.1, from coordinate 34,093 downwards.
TGGCCTTGAAATCACTACATAGCCCATGTTGAGCTCAGACTTGTGGCAATCCTCCTGCCTCAGCCTCCTGAGTTCTGGGATTATAGATATAAGCCACCATACCCAGCCTAGGAAAAAATACTATTAAATACATTACCTGACAGAGGACTTGCAGAAAGATGTCTTGTATGGTTTTTTTTTTTCTTTTTTCTTTTTTGGTGGTACCAGGGATTGAACTCAGGACCCTGCCCTTGCCAGGCAAGTGCTTATTTTACTGAGCTATCTCCCTGCCCCAAAAGGCTTTTTTTTTTTTTTACAGAACCAGGGATTGAACTCTTGGCCCTTGAGCTTGCCAGGGAAGCGCTTATTCCACTGAACCATCACCCCAACCCCCAGAAATATACCTTTAAAAAAACTGTTACACCCCAGCACCACATGCTATGCCAGCCCCACGTCTGGGCATGTTGAGACCATGGTGCACTCCTGTAATCCCAGCACTGGGGAGCCTGAGAACAGGAGGATCACTGTGAGTCCAAGCTGCATAGTGAGACCCTGTACCAAACACATAAAATGCATAAATAAATATGAAAAACTGTTACAAGTAATAACAATAAAATGAAAAACCAAAAAATAGCAAACTAGCCGGGCGTGGTGGCGCAAGCCTGTAATCCCAGCACTTGGGAGGCTGAGGCAGGAGGATTGTTGTGAGTTCGAGACCAGCCTGAGCTACAAAGTGAGTTTAAGGCCAGCCTGAACTGCATAGTGAGACCCTGTCTCAAAAGGAAAAAAAAAAAAAAAAAATAGCAAACTAATAATAATAACAATGAAGAAATGAAGGATTTAAATAGGTCTTTCATAGAAAGTCCTATCAGTAGGAAATAAATGGTCAACCCTAGATATCAGAGAAATGCAAAACAAAACTACACTTACAGGGCTACCAGAATGGGTAATATTATAAACATCTAACAACACTAGATATTTATAAGGATGTGGAGCAAATGGAATCTCACATATTGTTGGTGGGAATGTAAAATGTTACACTTACTCTGGAGAACACTTTGGCACATTCTTATAAAGTTAAACATACTTCTGCCATATGACCCAGCAACTCTACTCCTAAAGTACTTACCTAAAAGAAAAAAAAGATGTATTCCTACAAAAGTATGTCTATGTGAAGGTTCAAACAGCTTTATTAATTGACAACTCAAATATATTTCAAGAAGTGAACAGATAAATCAGTGTATACCCACAAAATGGAATTTTGTGCAATAATAAAAGGGAAAGAACTTCAGATATATCTAACAAGGAAATATCTTAACACACTAAAAGCCAGACCCAAAAGAGTATTTACTCTATGATTCCATTCATATAAACTGCTACTGAGAAAAGCCTGCAGGAGAACAAGGGTTTAAGCAGGAAAAACAGGCTCTTGCCTTACTCCAAGTAGAAACTAGCAGTGGCTTAGATCAGAAAGACTGCAAAGGAGGTGAGGAGAAGCGGTTCAGTACTCGATGTAATTTGCAGGTGAAGCCAACAGAGTCTTATGAAGGATTAAAGGCAGAATGTGTGAGGAAAAGAGAATCAGACTGTGACTGCAGGACCCCTGACGTGAGCACACAGAAAGATGAAGTCTCTATTGAGAGAGAGAAGCAGCTGGGTGGAGCAGGCTGGTGGGGAGGATGAGAACAGCGCGCGATGGGTCTGAAACGCCCATTAGAAGTCTGAACAAAGCTGAAGTTAACAAGTCAGCGGCTGGATATGCAGGCAGAGATCCAGGCTCCAGCTAGAAATTTGGTGGTTTTTAAATTCATTTTTCTAGAGAAAGGCCTGAGGACAGGTAAAATGATTTCAAGTGAAACTCAGAAACAGCTAAGTAGATCTTTCCACAGTACAAAAGTAAACATTCATCTTTTAAAAGAAAATTTGGAGGACATTAATGACTAGCAGAAAAACTTACTAGGCCTTTGGTGGTAAAAATCTTCAATAGAATTAGCAAATCCTTTGTATTCAAGTAAGGTTCAGAAAGGAATCTGGAACACCTCAGATCCCCAGTTTGTTACGAAACTGACTAGGTCTGGGTAGCCCACAGGGTACCCCAGGAATTAGGAAAGGGACTTCCACCTGACAATCGCCCTCCCCTGCAGTCTCTACCACCTTCTTATTTTTGTCACACCTCTGCTTCCTGCTCCTGAGGAGAGTGAAGTCCTTAACAAGTTCAGGTTGAAGGTAATCTCCTTCATGAAATTGCCTCTAGGTTCTTAGAAGGCACAGATGCCATGGAAGCAAATGGTTAATCTGGCTTTAGAGTTTGAGCTTTCAGAGATACCGGAAATCTGCGTGGTATGATTTAATGACGATAGAAAAGCACTATCTTCTTCTCTCTTCAGATTCCTGAAATTCCACCCACCAGTATGGAAGGTGGAAGCCAAGCTGCCAACTTTCAATGAGCAGTATTGGGGGTTCCAGCAACTGGGCCAACACCCTTTTCTGCACAATTGTATTAGTTCTAATTACATTCAGCCCATCCCCAACATTTCACACATAATAGGCCACAAGTATGTGTTGAATGAATATGTAACTTCTCAGTTTTTTTCTTTTTTTCCATTTGAGAAATAAGGCCTCGACCACCTTGACTCCTCCTCACCACCACCTCCCATATCTGAAAAGTCCGGTTCTCTGAATAGTTAATTTAATCGCGTTGTTTACTGGAAAGAAAGTAGTGTAAGTCGTTTCTGGGGACCCTTAGAAGTTCTCTAGGAAAGTTGTTTGTGTCTCTTGGGACAGCAAAACAGCGCCCTGGAACTTGGAGCACCGCCAGGGCTGATTCAAACGCAGGACATCACATCCCCAAGGCAGCCTGGGTCCTGGCCGCCGGAGAGCAGAGGGTCTGGTAGCAGAGCTGAGGCCGGGGAAGCGGACTGCCCCGGAGCTGCACCGCGCAGCGAGCGCGCTCTCCCCCGGGCTCCCAGCGCCTGGCTCGCGCTGGCGCCTCCCTCGGCTCGCTCCTCCGCCCCCCTTGCCCTCCCCATTTCCCTCCCTTTCTCCTCCTCCTCCTGCCGGGGCCGCTGCCAGACCACGCCAGTTCAGACCCACGGGGCTACCCTCCCCTACGCACTCCCCTCGCTGCCCCCGGCCAGAGCTCAGCGCGGCGGCGCAGGTAGGAGCCCCAGACGCGGGGTCGCCTGGAGCGCGCCGGGAGCGTGGTAGGATGAGTCGAGGGGTGCGGAGCGCTCGGGAGCTGCCCGGACCTTGCCTGGAGAGAGGGAAGTGGAGGTGTGTGGTCTCGGAATGCAATCTGTCGGCTCGCGCGAGTACTCGGGTGACATCTGTTGGGATTTGCAAGTATGTGCGCGCCCAGGGGCGCCCCGCAGAGCTCTGCCCTGCAGTTTTGAAATGTGGTTTTGAAAGTTTCAAGGGACAGAGGTGCGAGAGTCAAGCCGCACCTGGATTTCACAGAAGTTCTGTGGAAGCTGAGTGCTGAGCAGCTCTGGCGGAGCTGCCTCCTAGCTTAAAGTTAAGAGGATCTTAGCTCGCTGGGGCACCAGCCTGGCCCCCCGGAAACTGGTACCCAGGGCTGCAGCGCGGCGCGGATTCCGGCCGAGGCAGCCTGGATCCTGAGGGGAGCCCAAGACTTGAGAAGAAGCGAGTCACGCGTAGGGCGGCTCCTCTGCACAACCTGGGGCCTCGGAACAAAGCTGCGCGCTGAGATGGGCATGGAGATGCACTTAGAGTTCTGCGGGAGGATGTGAGAAGCGGCTTGGAGGGGTGTCGGGAAAGAGTGTTCTAGAACTGGAAGGCGTTTGCTTTCCAAGTTTTATGTTTTTTATGAGTTTGAGGCCATAGAATTGATGCTGGCTCGCAGGTACGTTTGCTGAGCTGTGCAAGTAACATCGCCAACTAGAGGTGAGGCTCTAAGGAAATTCTTAGTGGTCCAGGGAACAGAAATTTGCTGTCTCACTTCTACGCCCAAACAAAAATATACCTTTGCCTTGGAAATTGTTTACCCTCTTTCTTGCCTCTGACTCCCCTTTTCCTGCACCTGTTATAATATGCATGGTGAATGTCCTCTGTATTGATGTGCATGGAATAAAATGAAATGCAATTCTGCAGCTCTTTCTCAGGCTTTTGTACCTCCTGGGTAGGTGTGGCAAAAGCTGAGGAGCAGAAGTGGAGAGGAGAAAGAGAAGTGAAATCGATATCCAAGTGCCTTGGCCTCCCCATTCTTTCTTGCCTGTTACTTGGCTGCTGAAGTTTCGTTATTTCCCTTCAGCAGATAAAAAACGTTGATTTGCCCTGTTGTTTTTCTTTTCTTTTTTTGAGATTCACGATGTGGAAAGTCCTTTTCCTTACTATGCTGACTCTGGCGCTGGTCAAGTCACAGGACACCGAAGAAACCATCACATACACGGTAAGGGGGGATGGAACTTGAGATAATTCAGGACGATTCTGTGGCATGCAAAAGATTTCCCCATCTCTGCCAGTGGCTATAGGTTGTGCTCTGAGAAGAGCAGTACATAATTTTTAGTGTGGTCACATTTAAGATTAATTGGCCTCCATCTTTACAAAGGTTCATTTAGATCACTGAATGATAGGAACCCAGATGCAATAATTTGCACTCTGCCAAAAGAAAAAGGCCTGTAACACTAAAAGGATGTGATATATTTCCCATATATTCAATAAATTAGTAGGTGTAAGGAATTGAGAAGAGCTGGAATTCCTACAGGACCACATACAAATTAAATAAATGCAGATTGGTAAGCATCCTATAAGCACAGCATCCCATTTGTGCATGTAACATGTTTGCATAGAAGCTACCTTTATTGAATCTAGAAGATGATATATTCATTTTTGTACAACTCATATAAGTTGGAGGTATTATTTGCTAAAATGGATTTAAAATACAGTGTTTAGCATCTTTTACTGGCATCTCTGATATTTCTAAGAGTTTGATTAGATAACTACATGAGTATAACCTATATTTACAATATATTTGTTGTGTCGCCAGACTTCTCCCACTCCTAAAAAATACGTGTTGTGAGAACCACGCAGGACAGTACTTACCTACTCACTGGTGAAGAGTCTGCACCTCTGTTTTCTGTTTTGTAGTCAGTGTTGTAAGATGAATGACACTGTTCATGGATCAGTATGTGAAAAACATGTTTTTCTACTTGTTCCCAGCTTTTTAAAATTGAGTACTAAAAAGAATGTGAGATTTGTTAATAAAATATTTGAAAGCGAGTTAATGTCAATTATTGACAATAAACATCTCACTCTTTGATACCATGTTATCCTTTGAATGTTAGTATCATCTGGTAGATATTCCTTTCTGCTATTTGGTTCAACTATAAGTAAAAGTCTAATATAAACATTTTTTTAACTTAATGTTAAATGAAGTTGCTCCCTCTGCTGAAGTTAAATAAAGCAAGAAAATGAATGCTTGTGCTGTTTATCTTCAAATGAAAATGTTTTGTCAGTCAGGCCAAACTTACCACCTTCTCAGGAAGCCAAAATTAAATACACTATTTGCTTCTATAGTCATCCAGTAAAAGATTTTATTGCTTTTGCAATTGCTTGTCTTACGCCCTCTGCCTTTTGTTAACCACCTAAATCTTACTCATTTTAGCAAAGAAAATTAACTGTGCATTGAGCATTAAAGTTTTAAAACTACTAACTAGGGTTTATTAATATTGTACTCAAGGGGTATGATACGCTTTCTTTTTTTTTACTAAGATCAGGTTTGTTCTTTTTTGAATTGTGTGTGTCTAATAATTCATGCTTAAAAGACAAGTTATAACTATTGGGGTCTTGACTACCCCACTGTGAAGACACTATGTTCCTTCATCCTCACAGCAAAGTGTGAGGTAAGTGGCGTCCTCTTCCTTCTGCTGATAGTGGAAGCCAAGATCAGAGTCTACCTTGCTCTAGACTCTAGAGGCAGCAAGTGCCGAAGCTAAATTCAGTCTAGACTCATCTAATAGTACACCCGTATTAAATGTACTGGAACTAGATGCCTTTAAAAGACTTATACCTTCCCTATTTTCAATACAAATTATTCAAGTGATTTGCCACTTGTGAGTAATTTTGAACACACTTTTCCGAAGGCTGGACCCAAGTTTCCTCAATCAGCCTAATATTTCCATTCCATACTAAAGCTAGGGTTTATTCAGCTACTTCACAAGTATCTGCATAAACAACTGTATCATTATCAAAAGACTGTTTACTCCAAAGATTTAGCTTTTTGCCTCAGGGAATTTACACTGGGAAAACTGTTGAAAACTATAAAATTCTTAAACAAGTATAAAAATACTATTATCCAGATTATTCAAATTGCTAAACAAGTAGAAATGCAAAGAGATAATTAAAGCTGGTACTGACATATCACAGAAGAGAGAACTCTGTTCTTGTCTTTGAAGGTGATTATGACCTCAAGTTGATCTAAAAAGATCAAACAGACACCTAGTCAGAAAGAATGAGATTAAACCTAGGGTGAAAAAAATCAAGACAAGTCCAGGGGACTATAAGGAGCTGGAGGTGGAAAGAACCTGAGGATGGTAATACAGACAGAGGTCTGTTGGCAACTCTGAGCTCATAAATGCAGGAGCAAGTTAACCATGAAAGAAAGAACAGAGTGATGTGTGCAGAAATGTAAAGAAAGAGACTGCCTCCTGCGTTAAGCCAGGAAGGTTCCCAACAATGTAACAGATGTAAAAGTGAAGACACAAGTAGGCTGAGCTTGAAGGAAAATAACTGCAGAAGTCAGAGCATTTTGAGAAAGGTAGTAGGAACTCATATGGTGTCAGAGAAACTACAAAAAAGAAAAAAGCATTAGTCTAAGATGTAACACTGACCTTGTCACCTTAAGTTTTAGATATCGGTGCAATACCTAAACTCTGTCTTTATTTAGTCACTTGACAAGCATTTGTTATGTTCATAATCAATTCTCAGTTTATTTAAACAATGTGAGCTAATTTGCTTGTTGACTTCAGTTTGAAACAGTCCTTTCTGAGGTAATTTCCTTACTGTGACCTTCTCAGATGAAGATTTAATCAAAATTATTTCCCAAGCTACAAAGTTCTTCAGGGGCCTATTATCACACATAGATAGCAACATTTCTTAAGATATAGCCACAGATGACCTGTACAGAAATTTCCTCAGAAACATGTGGGACTCTAGGCCTCCTGCCCAGGCTTAAAGAATCAGATCCTTGCCTGAGCCTAAAATCTGCATCTTAACAAACACCCTGAATGATCCTACACAGATGCTAAATCTTGAGATGCACTGAGATTCAGAGCAGAATCATTGGCCTTGGACACTTCTCTAGTGCTGTCCATCATCCAGAGATACTTGCAGCTCTTTTTTTTTTTTTTCTGGAACCAGGGATTGAACTCAGGCCCTTGCACTTGCCAGGGAAGTGTTTATTCCACTGAGCCATCACCCCAGCCCCTACTTGTAGCTCTTTTATCCTCCATAGCTGTGTGCCCTTTCTCCTCCTGTTCTCCCTTCCTAGAATTCACTCACCTCCCTGGAGAAAATCCTGCTCATTGTGGAAGGCCCGATTCATTTGCTTCCTCTTCTGCAAAACCTTCCCTGCCTCCCTGTCACAGCATCTCACAAACTCCTAACCTACCCCTCCCCCCCCACACACACACATTTCTATCACACCACTGACATCTTCCCAGCTATCTTCTGATCATGAGCTGCTGAAAGAGAGGGGCCAGTACTTCACCATGTTTGTATCCTGGGGCCTGGACAATGGCTGGTGTGAGAAGGTGCTTAATAGATGATTTACTCAGTGGGTGAGCCAGACAAGACCCAAGGGAACTAAAGATAAAAAGGCCAGCATATCCAAGTGCTTGGATGCTCAGGAGGACTTGGGGAAGAATTCAGTGCTAGGGGAGGGAGGAGAAACTTGGTTGAATTTTTTTGTCTTTCATGGTAGAATTTGCAATGTGTGAAAGTAAAGGGACAAATATAAAAGGATAGTCAGAGAGGCTGCAGAAGATTAGCCTGAAGAGGGGGAAGTATTCCCAAACAGTGCTAATGGGCAAGTATACCTAACCCAAGAGCTAGGATTTGAGGCAGCTGATGACTGAGAAAGGACTCTTGCAGCTACACAGTGCACAGGCTTGCCTTAACAGTGAGAAATGCCAGAGAATGTGAAACTATACCTCATCATAAATCACAGACTAGAGCCGGGCGTGGTGGCGCAGGCCTGTAATTCCAGCACTCGGGAGGCTGAGGCAGGAGGATTGTTGTGAGTTCGAGACCAGCCTGAGCTACAAAGTGAGCTTAAGGCCAGCCTGAACTGCATAGTGAGACCCTGTCTCAAAAAGACAAAAATAAATAAATAAATAAATAAATCACAGACTCCAGTATGAGGATTAGTGCCATAAGAACACACTTTTAGAATGACTCCTTAAACAAGTTTCTCCTGGCTCCAACTTTGGTGTTTTCTTTGCAGCAATGCACTGATGGATATGAGTGGGACCCTGTACGCCAGCAATGCAAAGGTGAGCTGGCTCATCTTCCCATCTGAACGTAGCCTTCTGTCTCCGTCTCTGTGTTCCTCTTGTCTTCACTGCATGATACCTAAAGACATGTGCATGCATTTATATGTCCTATTGGTCCTCTAAGAAGATTGCTGACTTACTTTATTGCTGACCACAGATATTGATGAATGTGACATTGTCCCAGATGCTTGCAAAGGTGGAATGAAGTGTGTCAACCATTATGGAGGATACCTCTGCCTTCCTAAAACAGCCCAAATTATTGTTAATAATGAACAACCTCAGCAAGAAACACCAGGAGCTGAAGCAGCCTCAGGTGCAACCACTGGAGGCGTTTCTGCCAGTAGCATGGCAGCCAGTGGAGTGGTGCCTGGTGGTGGTTTTGTGGCCAGTGCTGCTGCAGTCGTAGGCCCTGAAGTTCAGACTGGCCGAAATAACTTCGTCATCCGGCGGAACCCAGCTGACCCTCAGCGCATTCCCTCCAACCCTTCCCACAGGATCCAGTGTCCAGCAGGCTATGAGCAGAGCGAGCATAACTTGTGTCAAGGTATGACAAATTATTCTAACAAGATAGTTCTCACACAAAAGTATCTCCTGGTGATGATAATGATAATAGCTCACATTTATCAAGGACTGCTCTTGTGTGGGGCTTTGTGCTAAGTACTTTGTCTGAATTAGCACATTTAATCATGGCCAGAATCCTAAGAGGCAGTTGCTATAGTTATTTTACAGATAAGGAAACTGTGGCTCAGAAAGTTCATTAGTGTTTCTTAATCTTAACTGTCCTATTTATCGTCACTTAGGAACATTTAAAATTTTTCACTGGTCAAGCCACACCCTGGAGTGTTTAAATAACTGCCCCAGGGGGTGGATTCTAGGCACCAGTATTTTTTAAAGTCTCCACATGGTTCCAGCATGCAGCCAAGTTTGAGAACCAGAGGTCACACAGGTGGTAAGTACAGAGCTGGCTTTCAAACCTAGGCAGGAGGGTGCCAGGGTCACAGCTGTCACAAATAATAGGTTGCTCATTTGGAATTTGAAATTGTGCTGTTGAACTACTCCATAAATGTCTCCCTTTGATTTCTCCAGCTTTCTTATCAGTGAACTTGCCACTGGCTTGCTTTCCACAGCCAGGAATTAAAAAAAGAAAAGTGGGGCTTGTGCTTCTCATTACCTTAGAGAAAATCTCCGCTGTTCACATTTCTATCTCTTTTAAGGCTTTCACTTGAGCACACTTTGCTTGTATCACTTGCACCATGGCACTGTCTGCCTGGGCCTTTCTGTTTATTTTCACAAAGAGCACATATCACTGTGTATTCTAGAAACAGCTGTACACTCATGCTAGCAAAGTGATAAGAATCTCAGCCTTTGAAGACATGTAGGATATTAGCTAACTGGACTGTGCAAAGGGATTTTGTTTCCCTTTTCCTTTTGAGCAAATCCTTTCATAGCCAAATAGTGTAGACATTGTGTGTCTGCAATGGGGCCACAAGAGCCCCAGACTCCTTTCATGCTGCCAGGGGCTGGCTGAGCAGACCCCAAGTGATGGGTTCCCTATCACAGCTATGATCACAGCTGTGTAGGGGCATGGTACATACATACGTATTGGCCAGCGGAAGAAGCTCAGGAGCTCTGAACTTCTACTTGACTATAAGTGAGGAAAAGAGTGCTCCCCACCCCGAAGGCACACACACAGGTGGAATCAGCTACTGTTGTATCAGGTACTGGATCCTTTACTTAGCCTTAGGATACTGCCTCAGGACGCTGTATTCCCAGTGCTTTATCTTTTGTATAAGAGACACTACATCTTAAATGGCTTAGAAGTGAAGTCATACCCTGCCTTTATTTTATTTCATTTTCATTTTTGTTTGAGTTTATTAGTCCATATATACAGTATATAATGTTTATATTCCTTGTGGGAAGTGGGTATGGGTGTATCATGCATCTTAATTCCTTTTATCGTGCCCTTCCCTTCATTCCTCCTGCCTCCACCCATGTCTTGATCCTCTTCATTTTTATTTCCTTGCATATGTTTGCAGTATATAATGTTTATTATTGCATATTTTGAGTGTAAATTTTAAGTGAATGCCATATCAAGGGCTCTTCCGTGCCATGATGGCATCACTTTTCAGAGAGCATCATGTGAGCATCTGTTTTGTGTTACTGTCCTGAGTCAGCTTTCCACTACTGATGAATGCTTCCGCATCTGCTTGATGTTCTGATGTCAAGCTAAGGAGTATGTCAAGGGAATAAAATGACCTAATATATGTTTTATGTTACATATATATGGGCGAATGCTGATAAACAGAACCTTGAGTTTATTTAAAATGTACCAACTTTTTATTGTTAAATATATAATTAGATTTGAAAGTTTGGTGGTTTATTCTGAAATTTAAAAAATTTTGCTGAAACTTTTTAAGCAATAATTTTACATTCTGAATTATTTTTAACCCTTCAGCTATTGTGTATTTTAATGACACTTGTGAGGAGAAAAAAAACCCAAGTTAATGAATGGGCCGTTTCCCAAATTTATCCATCAATGATTCTTATTGTTGAATTAAACAACAAAGCCTAGAATTGAATAAAGGAGTTCTATAGTAAAGTACATTTCAGACTTATAACCCACATTTGTGACAGTACCAACTATACTGAATAGTGGTAATAAAATCCTGTTTAACTTTTCTTGAAAATATTTAGGCTATTTTACAAAGTTTCTTTTCATATATTAAAACAATTCTCAGGAATCTTGTAAAAATTATAAAGGAGAACTATTAGTCTTTATTTATGTAAGATGTAAATACATACTTGATTGTTGTGTGCACAGAGAGTATTTCTAATCCGAACTCTTCTGTGTAATTCATCCAGCTTTCAAACTGTGGGGCTGGGGTCTGCACCGCTGCAGCAGGGTTAAAAGGTTTTTTGGATGATTTAAGGCTTAAGTTGGATTTCTTCCCACCACACAATTTTACAAAGTGCCCATAAATGTGGATTTACTTAATTGTTGATAAAGGGGGTTATTATTTCATATGATAATGACAGGATAATCTGTCTTGGGAATCTGACTGGTATAAGTCGAATCACACTTGTGCCCGTTTATTATTGAGCTAATCAAACACACAGTCCAGCTTCTAATTGCCTGCAGATGTATGACATTCTCATTCCAGGCCAGCAGCACAAAATAATGTTTTATAACCAGCGTGGACGCGTGGGGACCTCCACTTACAGCAATAATGTGCTCCATGGACCTATATTCTTGACATCATAATGTAGTTTGAGGAACCTTCTCTTGTGCTCCACTTTTATATGTTTAATACTTATGCCCAGGAAGCAGAACTCATTTACCATGGTCAGCTGGATTAGAATAAATGAATACCTATACATGAAGGATAACTGCAATACTATTTTGAAAAGGAAAAATAGTATTTATACATCCGCTTAAAAAAAAAAACAAACTTGAACTAATATGTTCACTTCCCAGGGGGTAGGTAGAGACATCTTTCTTTGACTTCCTTCATTTTGAACTTAAGTGATCTCATATCCAAAAGAAGACGTAAGTTATAATGTGATTGAGTGCCTAAGCATACCTGGCATTGTCTTTACCAGACTGTTTTCAAGCACTGCCCTTTTGTTAATCTGACTGATGTTAGTAGGATCTCTGGCTGGCTGGGTTACTTTTATGAGGAGATGCCTAATTTTTCTTGCATATAATTACACAGCTCAGTGAAAAGCTTTGATCTATGAAAATAGGTATTTTGCAAAAGAAAGACTATAATTGAGTAAATTATATTAACCTAAAAATATTTAAAGCAAAAAGTGGAACAGGCTTTTAGCCAATGTACAGTTCTTCTGCACTTTTAGATGTTGATTTTCTTGAGGAACCTGAAAAATGCTAGTATGCCATAGAAATGAATATGAATTGAGCTTACAGGAAAACTTTATTTTTTAAATAAGTTTATGCATAGCATAGGAACAATTGATTTCCTCCTGAAAAATCTAGCATTGTTTCATAATATGCTTTCAAAATATTGTATTCTTTGACTATCTAGTCAATTTAAGATACTTTAATAAGCATTTGTAAAGAATATGTATATGTTTTTAATTCATATATAGGCAGAAAAATATGCTGAATATCCCCTCAACATAGAGCTGGAGATGTGGTTCAGCGAGGTTACTTGTCATGCATGAGCCCCTGTATTAAATTCCCTGCACTTAAAAAGTATATACTGCCTGTAATCCCAGCACTTGGGAGGCTGAGGCAGGAGGATTGTTGTGAGTTCGAGACCAACCTGAGCTACAAAGTGAGCTTAAGGCCAGCCTGAACTGCATAGTGAGACCCTGTCTCAAAAAGACAAAAAAAAAAAAAGTATATACTTTATAAAATTTGAATGGCAATTGTTCGTGGTAGAAGGGCAGAAGAGATCAGTATGTTTGCTCTGCTGCTGCAGAAGACTGTGTATGAAACTCCCCAGTTCAGTGGATCCCAAAGTGTGGGCCTGGGCCGGCAGCACCAGCGTCATCTAGTTACTTACTGGAAATTCAGATTCTTAGGTCCCACCCAAGACCTACTGGGTCAGAAACTCGGGCTGGGGCCCATCCATTGCATTCAGGCAATCCCTTCATTCTAATGCCTGCTCAAGTCTGAGAACAAGTGCCCTAATTTAACTTGAATTTCAAGCAGCTGGATTCAACTGTATCAAGTAAAAAAAAGGCAGGGTCACAATACATGAGATGTGAGTATTAATTGAAAGGAAGCATAAAAATACATTCTTTTGTGCAGTAGAACAATGTAGTATTTTTCTTCCCTTGTGTCTGACATGTCATCACCAGTATTCTGATTCCTAAATATAGATGTCTTTGAGACCTGGTTAGGACTGTGTGCCAGAACCAAGGAAATAATGTGTGCAGTCTTGAGGAAAAGAGACGTTTTAAGAAGATAACAGATCTTTTTCTCTATATATAAGACCTATGAAGATGAAATAATAAAACTCTCAAGTCACCAAATAAATGAAACCTTTAAATTATGTAGAAAGAGCCCCCTTAAGCTCATGGAATAAATGTGATATAAAGTAATGCTGTTGGGAGGTTTAGTTTGTGTAGAGCACATAATGGAAGGAAAATGAATCTGACTTCAGCCCGAAAGCATCTTTTCATTACTAGAGCAGCAGAGCATCCTTCCAAGATCAGACTCACAGCTGACCGACCGTCTTATTCATTCAGATTCTGTGAGTCATCAGATATTTGAAGAGCATTCACATTAGTATCTTTGCTAATTCAATTTAGACTCAGTCAAAGATTTACTTCCTCTCAAAGACGAAAAGATTCTTGTTGGTACTAGTTAACACTTAATCTGTGGAATGAACTTTCCCTCCCCATAGAAGCACAAAGCAACAGATTAGAGTAGAACTGCAACTTGGGTAACTTCAGGAATGTGCACCGGTACTGGCTTATTATTTCTTTCTCCAGCAGAATATCTCAGTCTATGTTCTCTGGAATCAACAAATTCCCTTTTCTTAAAGATTGCCTTTGCACTTATTGAGTTACTGGCAAAATATTATTCTTTGAAACCAAAGAGTAAACAAAATTTGTCCCAAATGTGTTTGAATTTGTGCAAATGTACAATAAGTTATTCATACAACATCTGAAATTCATTAACATGCTGCTTTTTCCAGGAGATAACTGAAAATTGTATACTCAAAAATTGATCAAGAAAACTGCATTCAAACATGGGCAAAAGAAAACACCACTATTGCAAAAATTGAGACAGACTTGCAGGCTTATAATTTAAACCTAAATTATTTATGGATGCTTAATAAAGATGAAGTGAAGAAATTAGATAAAAGGAAGACTGAATGCCAAGATATTGGCAGCATTATAGTTTGTTGCTATAAATTTCATATTACCAAATATTGAAAAGAAATGACAATGAATTAATGTTCTACAAGTTGTAAGCAAACTAAAACTTTTAAGATTTATACTTGATGAAATTTGAAATTTTAATTTCAAATATCAATCAAATGGTTGTATATCTACAGTAAGATAACTAGGTTAATTTTCAGTGAAATACCAAACAGCATATAATTCCTTAGTTATTGTTCAAAAAATTCAATCAAGCTTATAGTTTGATAAGGTCAAAGCAGATGGAAGACACATTGACATAGTCAAAGTAAGAGATGAGGGTTAGAGTTCTTATGGAACTTATCATAATCAACCATGCTTTTAAAAATACAATATGCAACTGTTTAGGAAAGTAACATAGAACATCACATAAAAGTACATGAAGAAGTGCAAAGTGTAGAAGTTAAACAAGTTTGTGACACAGGTAGCCCTAGAATTTACTAAAATCTGTATCTGTAAGAACTCATGTCCTCAGAAATATGGTCACACAGAAAAGTCTGTTTATTCCCCAGAATAGACCAATTAGAAGACACTGATCTGAAGCTGGGGGCACTGATGTGGAAGTTATAATGGAAACATGAGAGGGGATGGCCTTCCAATAGCGAAGCAGAGCAAGGGAAAAGCGCTATGTTCACGTAGCTTCTCCTGGTGTCCCAGGAGAGGTCCCCAGGACAACGTGCTACCAGTAAGAATGGTAAAGTAGGCCAAGACCAAGTGAGAGCAGACAAGTGAGGCGAGACATGGGTTTATAACTGCTTCCATCCTCGGCGGTTCTCCCTAACAAAATGTGAGTGGCTTTGTCTAGCCCTAAACTGTCTTCTGTTTTACTTAGTACTAAACGGGCACTCAAAAACAGTTTTATTTGTTTGAAAAAATCAATCATTCTTAATCATGGAATAGATGAAGTTAAAACATCCTTGACAAGGAGCCACTGGGTACCATGTGTGTATACTGTCCAAATACAGCTGTCAGACACATTCCATGTGCCATTCCTATGACAGTGGAATTCTTACACAACCATTTAAAGCTTAAGCTACTTGAAAGAAGGAGCCATAAAACCTATTTTTTATTTTTATTTTAATGTATTTAGGACAGGGTCTACAGGGTCTTACTATGTACATCAGACTTGTACAGATTCTCTTGTTTTCAGCCTCCCAAGTTCTGGGATTACAGGCATGCACCACCACACCCAGTCTCAATCACTGGCACAACATGCCAGGGATCAATCCCCAGGCGCTGCATCTGCCTAAGCAGGCCCTTTAGTCAGCTGAGCTATCTGTCTAGCCCAAAAGCTATTTTTTTAAAAATTTCATTTGGTTCGGGGTCTCACTACAAAGCTCAAATTCTTAGCGATCCTCCTGTTTTCAACCTCTTAAGTGCTAGGGTTACAGATGTATGCCACCACAGCCATCACACCCAGGGTGGGGTCCACATGGTGCCGGGGATCGAGCCCTTGGCTAAGCATGTGCTGAGTATGCTGAGCTATCTCACTGGCCCTTCATGAAACCTATTTTTTATATCCTGGGTAATTGGTGCTTAATAAACATTGATAACTAAACAGGCTGGTGTTATGCCTAGAGAGAAACTAATAATAGGAAACACTAGAAGTCTTTCATCTTTTACAACTCATTCAATCAGTGAGTGCATATCTGTGTCAACTACATCCCTCCTTAGGAAGCTCATGGGGAATAGTAAAAACACACTTGATCTGGAAAAATGTTTATATTTGAATAAATAGAGTAAGGCTAGAATTTTTTGCTTTTTCAATATTATTTTTAGTTGGAAGATAATGATTTTATGTATATATACTGTTAAATACGAGTTTTGATATATATATCATGGAATGGTTAAATCAAGATAATATATTTATCAGTTCACATACTTTTGTGGTCTGAATCAATTAAAATTTACTGTCTTATAACTTTAAAACATATATTAAATTATTATTAATTGCTATAGAAGTGAGAAGGAAAGCTACAGATCTCAGGACCCCAAAAGAAAGAACCTGGCTAATAAGGGGCCCGTGAGAACTGATAACTGTCTTATACTTGAACTGTAGGTGAAATAGTGGTGAAGTAGGGAATGGAACTAGAGACTGCCAAAAAAACGGTGTGTAACTTTATGTGCACCCCACTGGAGGGGGAACCTTAATGGGGGTTGGAACGGCCTTTGTACATATAGTTGAATCTTAAAAGGCTCTGGGGACTGTGATAAAATAAGTTTGCATTCTCAACAGCTGTATTGCTGCAGAGAATCTAATCCCGCTCCCCTGAGCGGAGTCAGGGAACACAGTCGGAAATAGGAAACAACTTGACGGCTCTTCCTTACTGCCACCCCTGGAGATCAGACCTATAACCTGGGTTTGGGAAGCAATTTTATCAAAAGTGATTAGATTTCACTTACGAAATATTTTGCAGCTAAGAGCTCCTCATACATATATGAACATACATTAAATTATTAAATTTTACTATTCACTGAAAACTCAATGTTTTTGGCTTTGTTTTGATTTTATGAGACAAAGTACACTTTTGCAAAGGTCAGGGCAAGTTGTACCTCCTCTGGGGGAATAAGGCAGGGGGATCCAAGTTTGAGGCCAGTCCGAGCTACGCAAGCAAGTTCAAAGCCAGCCTTGAACTTAGTAAGACACTAAGGAAACTGCTAAGCCAATAATAATGATAATGATAACAATAACAACAACAATAATAATACCAAAGAAACAGTGCAAAAGGGCAGGGATATAGCTCAATGGCACACACTTGCTCACAAGTGCAAGGTGCTGAGTTCAATTCCTGTCCCCAAAAAGAAAGATGAAAAAACATTAAACATATGCAAGTATTTTTCAGAGTTGTTGAATTTTTAGAGTTGTTCATTTTAAAAGACTTCTTAGAGAATTAGTTCTACTGTAACCATTCTCCTATATCATGTGAGAAGTTTGGGTAGCTGGTACCATTCAACTTTGGCAAGCTCTCCAATAAACTTTTTTCTAATCAAATAACTATTTCCTAAAGAGATGCTGTTATATACAGAGACTCTTTACTCAGTAATTTGTGAAATCAGAATATCCCTCCTCTAAAAGAGAAAAGAACACTCCAGAGAGATGGACAAAGGACACCTTGAGCTTCCCTGTGTAGGCTGAATGTTCTATTTCTTGTCTAGAGTTAGGTTTTCTTGTTGTTGTTGGGACCAGGTATTGAACTTAGGCCCTTGCACTTGCCAGGGAAGTGCTTAGAGTTAGTTTATAGTCACATGTGAGTACATATACACATACCTACTCAAATATATAGGTATACAAATACATACACAAAAACATATACATATTGTTACTTTTAGTAAGAAAGTATCATGTACCAAAATTAAAGTAATGAATGTTGATATTTGTGAAATAACTCACAATGCAATTCTGCTCTCATTATTCCTATAAAATTAATACTGGAAACTGCTTTCTAAGTGCATGTGTTTACCTCGTCCAGAAAGAGGACACATTGGATAACTACTACACTATAGGCTCAATGAAGAATTTTGTAAAACAAATATATATAGAAAAGATCAGCACAATGAGATGAGACTGCTAAGGCCTTTATCATGTTACACTTCTGCAGTATTATCATGCCTTTCCTGACCACTCTGAGAGACTTTACCTGGATTCTACCCTAACTCACCTTTGTATATGTGCTGCAAAAGCCAGCACCCACCTTACAATTTATGCTACACAATTGAATTTTCAGCAAAAGTAGTGGTTGAGGAAAATACTTCAGTGTCCCTTGGAAAATAACTTATATGAGACTGACGTTAAATGCCCAAGCTTTTTCATTCTTCAAATTTGAGTAAATTATATAGTCAGAAGGAAGTTTGGAATCAAACCACTCAACAAGTCAGGCAGAAAATTCTAGTCATTTATGATGAATTAAATGTTACAGTAAAAAACTGTAGGTCCTTTTTGTTAAAACAGTTCATATCCTGGCATATCATACAAACCCTAATCGGGGGAGGAAACCAGAGAAAAAAATTTCTTCCACACAAGCTATTAAAGATGCAGGCCTTGTTATCAACCTAAATTGAATGACTTCTTTGGTGGTAAAAAGGATGGAAGAACTAATGATAAAAGAAAAACCTAAATGAAATATGGAAATTTAACTGTAGTACAATTTGAACTGCTAATGATAGTCCTGAAAAACCAGGAAAGATTGTTTGGTAAATAAATCATTCAAGTAAAAATTGTTAAATAGGAAAACCATTGTAAATCAGAGCTTAAGTAAACCTGAAAACTCATTAATTTTTCAATTTGAGTAGAAAAAATTGTGTAAGCCTGCTAGAGCAGTAATTTTCAGTACACAATTTTCTGTCACAGATGGTTAATACACAAAATAGACTATCAACGAATCACTCTCAGAAAAAGAGCCTGGACTATGCCATTTTAAACTTGGCATAAATAGTAATAAGGTTCTAAAAGATAGTTTTAAAGAAGTATTGGAAAACCTGGTAGTAATAATAAAATCAGGAATAAGCAGACATGTATATTACCCAAAGTATGGTAAATCTATTACCAAGCAGTTTTAGTTGTATATTGTTCTCAAAAAAATAAAGTTTCTAGAAACAGATTTATGATGCATATAGTTTATAGAGACTAGAAAATAAGACCTCAGTAGGGAGGATTTCGTGACTTGATTTATGAAGAATGAAGTTTGAAATTTTCTCTAGGTTTAAAATAATTGGATAAAAGTCCCAAAGAAGGGATAAGACTAACTGCAACAAATGATTGTAAATCTTGACTTAGAAGAATAATCAGTATGGGTTCAAATTCAGAACTAGCTTTTATAAAAAATGAAAACCTAAATTTTTGAAATGGTCTAATAGAAGATATTCTGCTATTATGTCAAAACCATTACTCAGAATAAAATGAAATACCATTCTCCTTAAGAAATAATTTTTCTCTTTCAAAGTTAGGTGAATCAGGGAAGCCAATAATGTAAGTCAGTGAATCTGAGTGCCTAAGAAGAGAGTAGAGGGCAGGAAACTACAGTATAATCTCCAAGTTCAAAGGCCTAAGAACTACAAGTTGCAATGGCTGAAAACAGGGTAAGGTGAATGTCCCAGCTCAAGAAGAAAGAGGCCTCTTGGAAGAGCAGATTATGGCTCCCTTCCTCTATCTTTTATTCTATCTGGTCTCTCAGTGAATTAGATTACATTCACCCACCTTGGTGAAAGTTGTTTGTTTACTCAGTCTACCAATTCAAGTACTGTGGCACTTTCTCAGAAGCATCTCAAAATAATATCTTACCAGCTACCCCGACAACCCTTAGCCCTGTCAAATTGACATACACAATTAACTTTAGTGACCTTTTAACTCCTAAGCTCACAACTGGGGAAATGCAGTTACTGAGAATGCATGATCTATATGTTCTTGCCTGTTCAAATTAAGAATAGTTGTCACATATCATCAGGATGAAACGGTCTTCCTATGATTCAAGTAACAGTGACACTTTCCCCACCCACTCACAGTACCACCTACCATGACCACAGGGCACTGGGATATGAAAAGCAGCCTTCGAAAGAAGAAGGGAGGGGTGAGGACTGCATTTATACATTTATGGAGTAAAGAGCAAAATGGAGCAAATAGCTGAGCCATGACCTGCTCTTCCAAGAGGCCTCTCTTACCCTGGAAAACAGGAGCTGTGAGAGAAGTGAGGCAAAAATGGCATAAAAATGGAAAGGAGGCAAAGGAAAAACAGCCAGGTACATAGATGACATGAGCCACCACAAGAATATATGAACGAGAAGCAATTCTATTGAAATACCTCGTGAATAGTGTTATAATTACAACTTTCCATATATGTGTTGCTTTCTGTGAAAGACTGATGAAAAAAAGGTGACAAATAAATAATTTTTCTGTCTTATATTAGCTAGAAATCTTTAAACTCAGAATTCAGATTAGTCTGTTCTTTAATCTCCTACAGTGTCAAACATGATAGGCCACAGATTGTCATCAGGCTTTGAAGGACGTATGACTTACCTATAGGCGCTAAAGAAATGAGATTCTGGGTCTAGGTTGAAAGCTGACATTATGCCTTTCTTGTGAGATCTTTAGCTTTGTTCATTTGTGTATTCAGCATCTTGTTTCACTAGCTGGCAATCTGTCTCCCACCCAGGAGCTGCTGTGTCCAGTGATCCTTTATACTTCATTTT
The DNA here is from genome assembly GCA_004027165.1 of Ctenomys sociabilis. Lineage (NCBI taxonomy): Eukaryota > Metazoa > Chordata > Mammalia > Rodentia > Ctenomyidae > Ctenomys > Ctenomys sociabilis. Next base: position 13,529 of record PVKA01012572.1, on the reverse strand, counting down.
CTACGGTAGCAAAATGTGGTATAGTCTGGATAGGATCAGACTGTATGTAGAGATTGTTCCAAAAGTTATTTTTCCCCTCTGTTAAAACTTGTTTCCTCTACTATAAATAATAACAGCTATAGCTACAGTATACAACATAGATATTTTACTTGCTTACGAATTAATAGTAGTGTGATGTTTCTATGCTTGAATGCTGAGGAGGATTCTAGAAAGTAGTTTGGGGGCAGGCAAGAGGGCTAGAAAACTATAAAACTAAGCAAGAGAGGAGGGTTTCCATTTAGGTCTTCCCCTAAGTGATTTGTTAACTAGGTTAGCTCAGTAAACCTTTCTGTCTTTTTGTCTTTTTCTATTTTTTTGGTGCAGGGTTAGTTTTCTCAGCTGTTAAATTGACTTGGCCTTTCCACCTCTTACTCAATTTTTAGGGGGGACAGGGGATCGGGGAATATGCTTTACCTAGCGCTGTGGAAGTATGGTAGTGATACGTCTCTTGATTGATACATGACCAGCACTTAAACTGCTTCTATTGAAAGCCCTTCATCTTGGCCTCTTAGATAGTGTTTCTGTCAGGAAAACATACCCAGACAAGTTGAAATCTGCCCTTAGAAGAATGCAGGTGATTATAAAAGTATTAATGACTCAGAAACCAAAATCTAAACACTTCTCATGACCTGAAGCTTTATTGACAAAACATTTCACACCTAGTACTGGTTGTTTGCTAAAAGTCGGGACCAAATCACTGAAGCTTTAACACGTAGATCACTGCGGTCTCCCCCCGAGCACTGACCTGGGTAATTGCTGTGGTTCATGCCATATCCCAGGCCTCCACTTCACTCCCAGCTCAGAATAGAGTTATTTTAATTTTGGTGCACAGAACATATATTTTTGGATGCATTAATACAAACTCCTTTAAAATCTAAAAGTGCCAGCAATAAATGTGACCTTCCTTTTATTTTCTTGATTTTTGAGTTAAGATTTTTCAGTTTTATGGGAGACAGGAATGCCTTTCAACAAATAATTTATTTAAATTTGTTACAAATAAATGTATTTAATAATAAAAGCTAAGAGCCAGCCAAATAGCTCAGCGGATTAAAGCACCTGCTTAGGCAGATGCAGGTACCCGGAGTACAATCCCCAGGCCTGTTGTGCCAGCCCCACCCCAGGGGCACACTGAGACAGTGGTTGAGAATGGGTGTGCAGGCACATGCATATAATCCCAGCACTTGGGAGGCTGTAAACAGGAGGATCACTGCAAGTCTGATCTACACAATGAGACCCTGTACACCCTGTCCTAAATACAAAATAAAAGTCTATAAGTATGTTCATTCACATTTTGCAATGTTTTCAGCCTTAGACTCAGACCAACCTCAAAATGAAAATAATGGGTCTTGCCTGGGCTTTTGCATTGTTAATCATGACATAGAACCATAAAGAAGATTGCAAAAAAAGAAAAAGAAAGACTTTGTGCTAGTAGTTATCTGTGGCTACATAACAAATTATCCGACCTGCCTCCTAGCTCACTCACCTGAAGTTAACCTGTGCTTCCTCCCTGTCTGTCCTCAGGAGTCCCTTGAGCTGTAATTCCTTACCACATACCCTTCTTTGTAGAGCCAGCTCCCGCGATGGCAGCTACTTTCATCAGAGTAAGGGAGGGAGCAAGAAAGAGAGTGCTAATTAGGAAGCCAGAGTACTTTGTAGCCTACTCAAAAGAGTGACAACCCTGCATTGCACCATGTTCTATTCATTACAAAGAGGTCCCTAGATGCGGCCACCCTCAGTCATGAATGTCAACCGGCTGGTGTCGCTGGGGGCCAGACCAGAATCTGGTTATCACAGTCTGTAGGTAAATTTCCTCCTGTGTTGACTCTAGCCAGACCTTTACCGTTAGATTTGGATTTTTAAATGATTCCCAAAATCCAAATATGCAACCTGCGTGCCTCCCTCCCGGCAGTGCCGGTGCGGTGGTTCTGGTCAGCAGTAGAGGCGAAGTCCCGTCTGAAGGAATAACTGCTCTTTTGAGTAGTGTACCTTTTCCCTCTTCACTGACCTGGAACTTCTACAATGCCGTGAATCTCCTCCAAAGTCCACTGAATAGTTATCTCATCTAATGTTAATATTTTTAATTTTATCAAAATCTCCTTTTATCAGTATCCATGAAACAAAATCTTTATGGATGAACATAAAAATTCTGTTTCATATTAAAAATTAACATTTATTCACAAACCCTGATCTTACTTCATGTTAACTATTTTCTTTTAGACCTTTTAATATTTGCCTTTTAGAGAATCATGGGAAAACATTCTCCATGTTTTCTGTAGAAATCTCTATGTTTTGGTCAAAATTTTCTCCCTCGTATATATTAAAAACCCTAATCCTAGAATCATTATCTTTATGTTCAAACATGTTTGTTTTTTGCTTCATTTTCTGAGCATAACTCAAGACTCTCATACATTGTATGAAGGTTAAAAGTTCAAAAGGCACAAAATCCAACATGATATATTTTGGGGTCCTAAGGAGTAGGTATCTTGCTAAGAGGCAAAATAATAGCTTATTTTTTGAACGGCAGGGTGCAAGAAGTTAAACAGTACTATAGAGGAAAGAGAATAGACATGCGACCCAAAACCCCATATAGCTCAGAGACACAGAAACAAACTGAACAATGTATAGGAGCTGTTAAAAAAAAATATCAGTTGGTGAAATAAAGGGAAAACCATCAGCCACATAATCTCCAGAAGAATAACAATGTGGTAGCCAGATTATAAATTAAACAGAGAAAGAAGAATAGAGAAGAAAATAAAACAGCTATTAAATTGAAAGGAAGATTTTTTTTTGTAAAGAAGATGGAAATGGATCACATGTTTTAAATTGCTTTGAAAGCACATAATACAGCTCTGTAGGAAGGGCAGTACAGTTCTTCTTTAGTTTTTTCTCTCCCAGATTGTTTTCCAGATTTTTCCAGGTATCTCTGAGGTCGATAAATAAGAGTCTCTGTGGATCTGTTCAGTGGATTGAGGGCTAGAGGGTGCCCCACTGCCAGGCAGAGATCAGCCTCTGACTAAGCATGGAACATCCTGGGGAGGCTGGTCTGGTCCATAATGTAGGCAGGGAGAACAAGGATGGCCTCGGTAGAGCTCTTGGGCAGATCTGGTTCCTTTTACTGGGAAGCCCAGGGCAGGGAAAAGATATTTCGCTCATATTTCCTCCATCCATTTGCTAATACATTCTCCTGACATAAGTAGCCCCACTAAATTCCTTTTTCCTCATCACTAACTCTAAAATGACAATTTAAGGATTATCTTTTCTGCTGCTTACCATGAAACATGGTTCCAATGCAGTTTGTTGTAGGTTTCTGAGCTTAACCACATAGCTCACAACCGAGTGGATAATCAATCATTCTATGACTAAATCCATCTGGAACAAATTTGAAGAAGTGGCCATATAGGTTTCTTTTGGGGAAAAAAAAAAGAACAACAAAAATGTACCAAAACCAGAACTGATTTTTTTCAAAGGTTCAGAAGGAAGAAAGTTATAAAATATGACATGATTTCTCCCCAACCATGCATGCCCTGCACATAACATTTCTCCTATCTTGCATCTTGTCCCCATTTTGTATTGCATATCACTGGGACAGGCCATCTATAAATGGAGGAGCCCCTACCTCCCAGAGAGTGAGATCATGACCTCTCCTAACATAGAAAGGAATGAGGACATGGTATGGCCAGATCGTCACCATGAGCTCCTGCTGATCTTAAATTCCCAAACACCATGGATGAGCTGGGACCAAAAGAGTTTGTTTTGCACCCAGTCTTTGCTGGGTGACTACTTTTGCCTTGCAGGCCTTCAAAGCTAATTTAAAGGTTTTTAGGAACTTAATTTTTAAGTTCCCTCTTTAGACCCCAAATTGTTAGTATAAATTTCAGATATATTTCTCCACGAATTCCCGGAATCTGTAATGTTTACACATTCACATATTCAGCTTGCAGTCTTTTATTTATCATGCATTGATGTATTCACATAATACAAGTTCAAGCTATACTAAATGTTCAGACACATAGTCCCTCTGGCAAGGACTTTTCAGACTATCTGAAAAGATAACCTTGGATTTGTAAAAAATTAAATGATACAAATAAGTCAGCTGACTGATTCAAGCCATATAATTGAGACCTTCTGTTTGTATATAGTCAGTGGTAGGTGGTGCTTACCTAGCTGCTCTAAAGAAATCAGAGGAAGGGTTGTTTGCTATGACCAGTTAAGCAGTTAGGATGATGTTTTTTTTTTGGACTAGGGATCAAACTCAGGACCTTATGCTTGCCAAGCAGATGCTTATGTTGCTGAGCTATGCTTCCAGCCCAGGCAGTTAGGACATTTCAGAGGGATCATGAGGGCTATGCTGTGCATGAGAAAGCCTTAGAAGAGCAGTTAGACTTTGGCTGGTGAATGGCCTGGTGACAGCATGAGCAGTTAGACTTTAGCTGGTTAATGGCCTGTGTCCCTGTTTGCAGAGAGGCAATAGAAGGCCCCAGTTTGTGCAGCACAGAACCAGATTGGAAACTTTGTTAGAAGACAGTTCATGTAGGACCCTCAGTTCTTGGTTAAGCCGCTGAGATTGAGTGCTGTCTTGGTTAAGGATGTTCAGAAAAATTAAGCATAAACGTATTGTTAAATGTCTTCAATGCTAAACAAACTGGAGGGAAGGAGGTAAGGAGAAGGTGTAGGTCAGTTTGATTTCTAGAAAAGCAAGTGACTTTCTCAAGAAAGAATGGCATCAATTTCAAGAACTTGTATGAAGTAGCAAGGCTAATAGACCTAAACTGGACTGGCAACTACTGTCAGGGTCATAACAATTTAAAATTATTCTTCTGGATGTGCCATGAGCCGGAACCTCCTCGTCTCTGTCCGGCCTTCTTTCTGCCCTCATTACACACCTCAGAAGGCAGATTGGAGCCAGGTGTGGTGCAGCACAACTGTAATCCCAGCGCTTGGGAGGCTGAGGAAGGAGGATCGCAAATTTGAGGTCAGCCTGGGCTACATAATGAGTTCAAGGCCAACCTGATCTATATAGTGAAATCCTGCCCACACACTCCCACACAAAATAAATCAGATGTTTCCAAGCAAAAAATTAATAAATAAAATTATTTCTGATAGATGGGTGTATTGTTTTTGCATAAAAGTTTTTATCCTGAGCCAAATAATGATTCTAAACAAGTTCAACTGCAAGTAAGGTGAAACTTGATAATATTCTTTAACAATATATTTGGTCATAGATATTGTAAAGATGCACATCAGTTACAAATTAATACGATGTTCTGATTTCAGCTTGTATACCCCATAAAATAACCAGCCAAGTAAGCCCTTAAGTGATCTTCCAAACACTCAGCCTTTCTGCCTCACACCTACATTCATTAAACTAAGAATGTTTATTGGTTGCAATACATGAATAGAGGAATTTGGAGCAAAATTCCAGCTACAGTAGTGCCTTGGTTCATAAGCTTAGTTCATTCCCCAACTCTGCAAAAGAAGGCCCTTAGGTGTTCCCGTGGGAAGGATGGTCATAGTCATCACCCAGAAGCAGAGTTTTCAAACAAAAACAAAATTTTGCCAAACTCTTCTATTTGTGAATCAAGTAGTTCACAAATAGAAGCGTTTGTGGCCTGCGATATCGCTATATGTCTAAGCATAGACTGTTAACAGTAATCACTCTTACGGTAACATTAAGACAATGACCTGTGCAGGTGCAATGAACTCATCCTAAGCAGAGTCAGTCTGGGCTGGTAGATTTTCAGTTATCAGAAATTACAGGACCAGCCAGATAGCTCAGTGGATTAAAGCTACCGCTTAGGCAGACACAGGGACCAGGGTTTGATCCCAGCATGCAGCACCAGCCCTGCCTCCAGGGCACGCTGAGGGAGACCAAGTGTAGTCACCCTCTTTTTTACACAAAAGCATTAAATGCACAAAACATATCATTTATTTTTTAAATTTATTTCTAAATTATAACAACTAGGGCTGGCTAAATAGCTCAACGAATTAAAGCGCCTACAAGCAGGCACGGGGGAGGGGGCATGGGGGGTGGAGGGCTTCAATCCCCGGGCCTGCTGTGCTGGCCCTGCCCCTGGGGCGCACTGAGAGGGCAATTGAGACTGGGTGTGGTGGTGCATGCCTATAATCCCAGCACTTGGGAGGCTGTAAACAGGACAGCCACTAGAGTCTGATCTAGTAGTGAGACCCTGAACACCCTGTAGACCCTTCCCTAAAATAAAAAAAAAAAAAAAAAAATTAAAAAGAAAAAATAAATTATAACAACTAACCTGCATAATGTTATTGTAACATAAGGATTGATTTTATTTTCTTTTAGAATAATGCTACAAAGCAAATTAAATATGAGTTTCTAAAAATAGCACAGCTCTAAGGATAAGTTTTTTTACAGTGGAGAAAATATCTCAGCTCAAGGAAAAATTAATGAAGTCAAATCTCCAAAGTCCACTCAGCTGTATTGTTTCAGGTTGCTTCTGTGATTCCTCCACAGAGACTGGAAATGAAAATCTTAAAGGATTTTACTATTGAGGTATGTTCCATTTTAGAGCTTGTGCGAAATCTTTTTTAAATTTGTTTGACTTGTATACAAAATTGAAATTCAGGCTTTGTAGGAACTCCCTGCAAAATTCTACATATTCACCTTATTTGGCAGGCTATCCTCTAATCTTATAAAAAGTCATTGTTGTTTCTTTCATGGCAATTTACAATTATATTGATATATTGCAGTAAAGTAATATTAAAGGATCAAATATTGTTGTGCCTCTTTATAATATAACAATATTATATAACATAACAATAATATGACAGTCCTAGAATTTGTACATCAGATGTAATAAAGAGCTCAATTATTCCACTGTACCAATGTTGAGGCTAGAAAGTTATGCAGGCCACTGATAGGCTATCAGGATTATTCAATTGGTGATTTCCTCATGAAGAGTACAGACTTCATCAGTCAGAGCAAAATTAGTCTAGGACTCAACCAGATAGTGTCATGCTCTTTAGTCTTTGTGGGAGTTCCATTGAAGGTGAGGTGCTGGCAGCCATCAGGGGCTTCATCAAGTCAGTGGACTTTGCAGAGAGAGCAAGCTTGCTACTGCCTCTCCTTCTTAACAAAGGTAGTTTATGGGTAGAGCAGTACTGAAGGCCACCTGGATGAGTTGTAATCTCACGTTGGCCAAAGGAACCTGGGAAAAGAAGCTTAATGACTGTGGACAGGAGCAGAACTTTGAGAGGGAATCTGGTAAGGTGATGGACAGAGGCAGGCTACGTGGCAAGGGTGTTTCACCTGAGAGTGGATAGCCTGGCTGGCATCGAAGGTCCTATAAGGTGTACTAATGAGTGGGAACCAAATACTAAAACCATTTTATACAGTCTGACGTGTAATGTTGAAGCTAATATTCAGACCAATCATACAGAACCTTATGCATTTTATTAACATCTGGATGTGCAGTCATAGCCAGGTCTTGGAGCCCTGAGAGGCTGACAGCAATCCAGCCTCTCTCGAAAGTTGAAGATTGGGCCAGAGAGACAGCTCAGTGGTCTAAAGCACCTGCTTAGGCAAGCTTAAGCACGTGCAAGGGACCCCAGTTCGGTACCTGGCATCACATGCCACTCCAGCCCTGCCCTCAGGGTAGGCTGAGCCAGCCAAAATAAAAAGGGGATGAGGATTACAGGGGAGCCCCTGTGGGGCTTTGGAGGGTTGCCCCAGCATGCATGACCTTGGGCTAGAGAAGAGGCCCCCATAATTATTGCCCAAGAAACAGTGTCAAGAACCCACAGACCAATAAAAAGCATCTCTCACACCACTGTGGATGTAGCAACAGTAAGAGCCTTCTCAAAAGAATGGTCTCATGCAAAGTTAAGTACAAAATAGTCAGAAATAAAGGATGACAACAGATAAAAAACACCAGTATAGCTACCCACTGATTTGTCACATTGCTACCATAAATAGGTTATTTTATTTTCTGTTTATCCTTAATATCAGAATAAGAAACACAAAAATGTATATGATTTACCCAGAACTATAAGGAAATCATTTAAAATCATTTGATATTCAAAATCATGTCATGTTCAAAAAATATATCGTACTTTTCTCATATGCCATAGCTTTACTGTATTAAAAAGCAAAAGCTAGGGGCTGGGGAGATAGCTCGGCAGTCTAAGTGCCTGCCTGGCAGGCATAAGGACCTGGTTTGATCCCCACCAAACATTAGGCTTGCTCCATAACCCTGGGGGTGCTGTGCTGGCCACCAAAACCACATGTGGTGGTGCACACCTGTAATCCCAGTGTTGGAGAGGCTGAGACAGGAGGTTCACTGTGACTCTGAGGTACACAGCAAGACCCTGTACCAAATAAATAAATAAAATGTATAAAATAACAGAAGGGTGGCAAGGTAACTTAATGGACTAAGCAACTGCTTAGGCAAGCACAGGGACCAGGTTTAATCCCAGCACGCGTTGTACCGGCCTCATCCATGGGCCTGCCACTGAGACCGACTGGGTGTGGTCACACACCTGTAATCCCAGTACTGGAGCACTGGGAAGGCTGAAATAGAGGATCACTATGAGTCCAAGCTGCATAGCAAGACCCTCAATGGATGTTACATAATGCAGTTCATTTAAAATTAGGCATCAAAGAATCCACTCTATTCAAGTTAGAGTGTAAGTCTGAGACTTGGTTAAAAAAAAATGTCTAGGTCAATCCCCAGTAGCACAAAAAAGGCTAGGGCCCCTCATCCTGCCTTTGTATAATGTCTTTCAACAATGCTGTAAAATATTTTTTGCTTGTTCACTGGCTCTGTGTGGTCATTTCATTAGTAGCTTGAGAGATGGTGACTTCAATGTCCTTGACATACAATATAATAAAAATTGCTTGCTGAAATTTGTATTTTTCATAGATTGAACTTGTTTACACAGTTATTTCTTGAAGTTATATGTAGGTTCTAACAAGCTCTAGTTTATGCTATGTTTATGAAGTCTTTATTTTCAAATTTTTAATTTTTTATTAGCATATTTACAGTACATAATGATTACATTCATCTTGGGGAGTTGCTACGTGAACATAATACATGTTAGTCCTTTTTACTGTCTTTTGTTGTTTGTCTTTATACTCATTAACTCCATTGCCAATCAAGGGATCCTATAACCATAAAAAGCCCTTTCCTATTACAAAATATTATGAAATGCAAAAGATGCTGGATTTGTTTTGCTTTGTCAGGTTGCTTTTATTTTATTTTTTAAAAAATGCTGGTGACTGACTACTATTATGAACTATTGGACTATATTAGATTATTTTGCTGAATTCAAGTGCCTACAATATTTGAACTGGCATCAAGTATGCAAAAGTCCTTTAAAGACTTTTCCAAATACAGCTTCTCTATCCACAATGGAACACCCATCTCTGACAAATCCGAACAACAAAAGGGAGATATAAATAAAAGACCATTTTATAGTGAACAAAAATACATGCATATACAAGATAGTTAGGAGATATATATATACTTTCCTTAGATCAGTGAGAAGAAAGGTTTGTACTAATATTGTTTAGACGAGATACCATGTCTACATCTTGTCCTCTGAATAACTACTAGGAAGACAACAATATGCAATGTATTAATTGTAACTGTCCTACTAACCTGTTTTGAAACTGTTTCAAAACTTATTAAAATGAATAAAAAATTAAAAATAAATTTGTATTCGGTTGTTACAGGGTCTCACTGCGCAGCTCAGACTCGTGGTAATCCTCCCGCTTTTAGCCTCCCCAGTGCTGGCTGGGGTTAGAGGCATGCACCACTATGCCCAGACTGTGTGCCGGCTCAGCCTGCTCTAGGGGTGGGGCTTGCGTGCCATGCGGTGCCTGGGATTGAACCCAGGCTCTGCACTTGTCTAAGCTTGCCTAAGCAGGTGCTTTAGTCCACAGAGCTATCTCACTGGCCCCAGGTTGCTTTTGTTTTAATGTTTTCAATATGAGAAATAACTTTAAGAAAGGAAGGTCAATCTCATATCCATTCATCTAGACTAGGTAAAAGATGGAAAGGTCACACAATATTGTGGTATTCTTTCTGGTTAAATTTCACTCACATTGGACCACATTTAAGACATGACACTAAGCCAAGAAATGATGCTTGATTGTATGCAAGTTCATATGAAAACAGCAATCATGCTTTTTGTGACTTTCTTGTTTCTATCTGCATGCAACAGAGTATCACCCTCATCCACCACCAACTTACAGCTTTTTCTTGTAAGTGCAATTGATTGACTGCTCCCTGTGGATTGGGTGCTGTTGAGGTGTATATTATTTTGGTCAGCCCTCAGAATCACATTATGAAATAAGTATCAATTCCTACTTGATAGACACAGCAGCAAGACTTACAAGAGCTAAATAACATTACTAGGCCAGATAACTAAAACAGAATGTTGCTTGGATCTGAAGAAACCTGCATGATTCTAACACCCATGGTCTCCCATACATTTCTGTCTCAATCAGATTTCTCTCATTAGCTGCATAAGAAAAAAAAATTATTCTGCAGTTCTCTGAATTCATGGTATAACAAATTATACACAATTTTTTTTTCTAGTTGAAGCAATACTAAAGAAGGCTAGCTTAAGCAGCTACAGAAAGGTGAAATCTCAAATAAAATCATGTAGAAATTAAAAATATTAGCAGTGAGAAAATACCATGACTCCTTTACTTCTGAAAACCACAAAAAGCAGGTCTGTAATTGAAGGTCTCTGAAGGGGACATCTTTACACCTCTCTGGCAGTCTCCCATTCATTCACATTAACCACAAGTTTGCCTAAAGATTTCCATAAACAAATGATTACATTTCTAGGGGAAAATAATCCTAGGCTATTTTCTTAAATTAATGATATGAATTGCTCAGTTTTTCCACTTTCTTCCAAAATGTAGCCTTTGGATATAATGGACTCTATGGATGTGCTGCATGTGGTAACCACAAAGTGTATGAGAGCTAAGAACATAGAGGTTTTCATCTGTGTTTACTTATGCCAAAAATTTCTCTTTAAGACTGGCTTAGTTTGGCATCTATGTTTTATACATCAACTGCACTACTGGCACAGGTCCTTCTGCCTTTGTACTCAACCAACACAGAAACCATGTATAGGACGTGTTTCTCCATGAGGTTTTTTTTAGTTTACTTGCCAAACTAGATACTAAGCTGCTCTAAATTTCTGACAAGTGTGTAACTTTAAAGGACACACTTTAGGTAAAGTAGTACCTTTAAACACTGAAGAGAACTTTTATTCATTCACTTGGCTAGCAGAGCCATTTAATCCTGTCTAGAAAGATGAGCCCATTTTTAGACTTCTTTGATCTTACAAATGAGAAACAGGGAGAAGTTTGGTGAAATATGAAAAAAAAATAGAAGAAGAAATAGAGAGCTGTGAACCTGACCCCAGAAAAGTAAGAGCACATTGTTCAGAGCTGCATTTTAGAGCACAGAAGAGATTAGAGCTAGAAAATATGCACTTTCACTTGGGAATTTATCACAGTAATCATTATTTCAGATTCTTAAAATCTTAGCAAATATATATTCCAAATTTATCATCACTCTCTCCCTTATAGAAATGTAAGATAAAGTACCCCAGATTCATTTAAAAGTCCAAATTATGTGCTAGCTTTCAGAAGTCCTTAGGCTTGAAACACATTGGTTAGTGGTGGTTTTATTGAACAGTATTTTCTTGTATTACAATTAGGCTTTTCTTTAACTAATATTCAAGAGTTATTTGAATGCTTATTTCACAACAATGAAAGTTTTAACCCAGAAAGAAACTAAACTTACCAGTAAATTAAAGTGAAGCATGTGTGATAATTCCTGGATACCCTGGAGAAAATGATACTATAATATGAACTTGGAACAAAACCAAGCCCAATATCTCTCAGTTTAATGGTAATTTATGAAAGATTGGGGCACAATCTGATGGTTGCTCACATCTAACATGTTGATCACTGAATGATATTTACTTTAACAGGAATAACAGCGAAGAGTTTCTCTCTTTAAAAACGCCTTAACAGAGGACGAGAAATAATAAATAAAACACTGCTTAATTATTTTCCTGTCCAAGGAGAAAGGATAAGCTGAGCAGGCACCTAAGATATTTCCTTGCTACATTTTATCATCAAGAAAGTTTTTCAATTGTTAGATCAATTACTAGAGTGTAAAATTTAACTTTACAGTTAAACCAAATTGTGTGTGTGAACCATGTATCAAATGAGAGAAAAGTCACTGTAGATATTCAGCTTTGCTAAATCCTCACAATTTTCTATCTTAGAGAGGATACAGCATTTTTTTTAATTTCATAATTATCGTCATCAAGTTTAGAGAAAAGCTAATTGGGCACCACAACATTCACGATCCAAATTTAATAACCATGCACTCCGCTGTATTTTTACCTTAATACCATTTTAAAATACCAGCCAAATCCCTGACCCACTGCCGATCCATGTCTGCCAGTTATGTATTTTCAGTGGCAGGAAGCTCATTAATTCCTAAGACATTCTACCGCTCTATTGAAAGAAACAGTCAATGCTTAATTTTTTCTTCTTTTTAATGTTTTGACCAGTTTTGCATGCTTATATTTGACAATCTGAGCAACTAATTTGAAGGCAACAATATATAATATAACAACCATTGCTGAATTCCTATCATTTTGTTTAGTGAAATTCGGTATCATTTCTAATGCTTTTTACAGTATTGTTTATTATCTTTAAAAAATGTCTATGGGTCTGGGGATATAGCTCAAGCCACAAGCATCTGCTGACAAGCATAAGGTCCTAAGTTAGATTCCTAATATCTCACCAAACAAACAAACAAAAAAATCCAACAATCACCTTTTCTTTTTTTTACATGAAACTAAAATCGACCTTCTTTGAATTTCTATCCATTTATTTTGGTTCCATCTTCTAAAAATTCATGGCCTAGATTTTTTCCTTCCTCTGTATGCAGCCCTTCAAAAACCTAAGGTCAATTCTCATAGTTGACTATGACTCTTGTAGAATATACACAAGACAAAGATTAGGATGACATAAGGAGAAAGAGGGAGGCATTGGCATTTGTTCCCACAAAATTTTATATGTAATTTTTCACTTTCATTCAGTTTGTAATATTCTCCAAGCTCAATTTTGTCATCTTCTTTAAATCATGAGTTGCTCTGAAGTAAACACTTTTTTTTCCAAAACAAGGAAGGTTTTCTTTTTCAGGTTTCATAGTGTTGACACTACTCTTGTTGTTTGTATCTAATTTGTATAATCTATACACTACAATTCTTTGGAACTCATTTACACTTTCTTTAAGGCCATATAGCCACTTTTTTTTTTTTTTTTTTTTTTTTTTTTTTTTTTTTTTTTTTTTTTTTTTTTTTTTTTTTTTTTTTTTTTTTTTTTTTTTTTTTTTTTTTTTTTTTTTTTTTTTTTTTTTTTTTTTTTTTTTTTTTTTTTTTTTTTTTTTTTTTTTTTTTTTTTTTTTTTTTTTTTTTTT
>PVKA01012571.1:36546-57620 GCA_004027165.1 Ctenomys sociabilis | reverse complement strand
TTGGGTGCTAGTGGTCTTGAACCACGGTATAATGTAGACAGTATTTTTAACCTTGCACAGCATCCATGAGCAACTATTAATTATCAGATTTAACTTAAACTTAGGTATATACCATATATTGCTGTATGGTACATATATATATATATATATATATATATATATATATATATATATATATACACATACACACACACACACATACACACACACACATATATATGTGGGGGAGGTAGGCTTTGATTAGACTAATGCTTTGCTGTTAATCAAATTTATAGTATTTGTACAGCACCTTGAAGAGTTCATGAGATCTATGAAACAGAGGCATTATTCCTCATTCTGATTTTTTCTTTCTACAATTATCTACATTTTGAATAAATGTTTATTGTTTGGGAATTTATAATGAAAATAAGTTATAGAAGAAAGTATAAATTCCTTCTTTACTCATTAAGACAGCCCAAAGAATGATAAACCCAGAATGACATGTCTTGTCCCTGCTGCTAAGTAGGAAGTGTTTTGTGAAGAGAATTTTCTAGATTTTTATTGGCCTAGACTCCTCTTCAACTGGCTTATTATAATTCTGGTGTAATGTCAAGCACTGTCCTCATTGCCAAAGTGAGCTACATTTGTACCTACTTAAAGAATAATGTATTCTATATAATTTTGCAATCTGGAGGCTGGAATTTTGCTTTTTGTTTACTTCTCACTGAGTTCTGTATCTTTAATTACACTGATATATTTTTAGCATGACTGAATGAATTTTAATATATGTACAGCAGTTAAAACAATGTATCCTTTCTGCTTAGTATGGATGTATTCTCCGTTTCGAGTTAATGTACTTAATACTTCAGTGGTCTCCACATTCCCTTTCATCATGCATGAAAGTCTGTGAAGGTCGCCAATGAATCTTTGTCTTTGAGCCAAATTAATAACCAAATGCACTAATTTTAAGTAATAGATACAGATACAATAATGGAAATATTCCATCGCAACTTTGAAGACAATTGCATATATGCACATATTACTAATTTACCAGGCAAAATTTTATTTCTAATTAATTTGAACCTGTACCGTCATTCTTTGTATTGTTAAATGTGTGAATGTGGTACATTTCCTCCACTCGGAGGAAGCACAGGCTTCAGTGGCACAAGTTCTAACTGTGATAGATGGATTAATTTATTTCAATTGATTCTAAGGCCCTATGTGGAATACACTAAGCTATGGGGTAAAAGTTTGAATAATCAAGCTCTTTTTTCAAATGGTCATTTATAATAAACAGAATTTAGAAAAGAATATCATTCAGAAGTTACACCATGGTAAATAAAACAAACAAACAGTGATTTATTTGAGGTATTTAAAAATGCAAATACATTTGACTCTATTAACTAGAACGGGGGCAACATATTACAAACTCCTATCAGATGTGAGAATGGTGTTTATTTTGCTAGAATCCAGCAAGAGTTAACAAAGATAAGCAAAGGAATGTCCTCTTTCTTTCTTTTGTGGAACTAGGGATTGAACTCAGCCCTTTGAGCTTGCCAGGGAAGCGCTTATTCCACTGAGCCATCTCCCCAGCCCCAGAATGTCCTTTTCAACAATAGCTTTGGGCCCATTGACCATGCTGGTAGATGTATTATTTTGCTAAAATACTGAGAGTGCCGGGCGTGGTGGCGCATGCCTGTAATCCCAGCACTCGGGAGGCTGAGGCAGGAGGATTGTTGTGAGTTCGAGACCAGCCTGAGCTACAAAGTGAGCTTAAGGCCAGCCTGAACTGCACAGTGAGACCCTGTCTCAAAAAGACAAAAAAAAAAAAAAAAAAAAAAATACTGAGAGTGCTCTGTTTGAATTCTCCCCTAAATTCACAACCTCACAGTATGGGGAGTGTCTGAGAAAAAGTTATGCAGTAGAAAGGGAACAATTTCCTATAGGGAGAAACCTCAGGTTTTCAAAAGCTATCTCCTTGCAGTAGTAAGGAGTCTGTCTCCTTGCAGTAGTAAGAAAAAAAAATGGCCATTTTATTTTTATCCGCCTGACAAAATGTGTTCTAGAGCAAAGAAGTTGTCACTTAAAGCTTAATTGGCCCCATCATCTTTTCTTTATTGCATTTCATTTGTTTCTCTTCTTCCTTTTTCGTAATTTTAAATGATTTGTTGTGGAGTGAAATCCCTGTGAATTCATTGAATCTATTTAATTCCCAGTGACCGAATATTTGTATGGAATAGAATTTGAATTAGTCTTTTTAGATAATGTTTGATACACAAAGGCTTCAGTTAATTATGTTTTGATCCACTGGCTTTATCTGATTGTCTGTACTTGAAACCTTAATTTGCTTTTTAAAAGCAAAATGTTCCATTCTCAGGGAAGTGACTGCAGCCTGGGGATATTTAATTTCTGCTTTTTAACTTTGTCTTGTTCCACATGTACAATCTTTAAGTGCAGATTTTTGGGAACAGTGACCTGGACACTCAGGTCCATTGTGTGTGCATGAATTTCAGAAACCTAAAGAAATGTTCTTACATATAATGTGGGCATTTGTGGGGCCCTGGGCAATGCATCCTCTAGGTTTGGTATTCAAAAGTGGAATACAATTTAAAAACACTGTTGTGTTTTTAAACTTTACTCAAATTATGTAACTTGATGAGGCTGGCTGGATAGCTCAGCATACTAAAGTACAATCCTAAGCAGACTCAGGGATTGGGGTTCCATCCCGGAAGTGCAGGGCCTGCCCCACCCCTGGGGTGCACTGTGAGGTTAACTGAGACTGGGGGAGGTGGTGTGTGCCTGCAATCCCAGCGCTTGGTAGGCTGAAAACAGGAGGATCACTACCAGTCCAAACTGTGTAATGAGATACTATAGACCCTGTACTGAATATATATTTTTTTAAAAATTACATAACTGATGAAGAAGTATACTGTTCTACAGGTACCATCTAGGATTCATTCAATGACATGAATGCTGATGTTCAGAAACAAATCAAGACTGGCTGATTGTGGGCAATTCAGCAATATCACTAATTAATCAGAGCTCAGGTTTAAGATGTGTGAAGGCAGCAATATTGGTTGGTCAGTTCTGTCAGTATTAATGTGCATATAGCCCGCATTCCTCTTTTTGATTTGCTGAGTTGCAAAACCTTTCTATCTCTCTCTCTCTCTCTCTCTCTCTCTCTCTCTCTCTCTCTCTCTCTCCCCCACTCACTTTTTCTCTGGAGTAGTAAGGAGCCAAGTACAATAAATATAATCGATAATCAATTCCCAGAACTGAATTAACTTTTTTTTTTTCTGAAGGGAGGGCAGAATATAGTCTTTTGAAGCAATTTTTATTGTGCATCTTTTCCTTTTCCTCTAATGGTGATATTTATGAGCAGCACCAACATCAACTGGACAGCGTGAAGCAGTGTGGGTTGAAGCAGCTTCCCAGCACCCTGCAGATGTAGCTAGGATGGTTTCCTTGGCAAGAGGAGCTTCTTGCTTCCAAATGACATAGGAGTATAAAACTGCCAACCTGAAAAGTACCTGGGATGAGTTTGTGTTCTCTAAAACTGAAGAAGTAATTTTAGGAACAAATACAGGTTAATAGCAGGATATATTTACTGGGGGAAAGAAAGCTGCTGTCTGAGAGAGAGACAGTAGGGGGACCTGAGTGTGTTGCTCAAGAATCTGCCGGTTGTAGGAATTTGTATAGAGCAAAATTATGTAGTGAGGCAGGTTTAAGGTGCAAAATATAGAAACTGACACATGAGGTGAGGCAAAACTATGGTCAACCAATAAGATTACTAGTACAGTTGTTCAGGAAAAATTGGTTAAATCTGGATCAAATGGGGAAGAGAATCACATGGCAAGCAGGCAAAGAAAAAGGGGCTCTTCCAGTTGGGGTTGTGTTACTGATTCTTTTTGGCTCTTTCAAGGTGATTGATACCTATTTAGAATATCAATCCCTGATGCTCATCCCTAGGGAAGTATGTGGCTGCATTTGGTTGCTCTTTAGTCTTGAGGCCTGGTCCACAGCTGGAGGTCTATTTCTTTCAAAGTTATAAGGTCATCTGTCTTCCTTGCTGTCTTCTTACAGGGCTTAGCCCTGTCTGACTGCCTATAATACTTCTATGTAACTCAGATGCCTACCCCACAAGGACTGTCCAAAAATAAGATTCTTCATGCTCGACGACCAAGTGTGGCAATAAACACATGTGTACCTGTGTATGTTATGTTTTGGGTTGTGTTAACTATCCTTTGATGGAAAGTATTGTACTTTTAGATGGATTCTTTTCAGTTGAATTATGCTACTAACTGATGCTTACCCTAGAGTGCCATTTTTAATATTGATAGGTCAACACAGATGTCTCAAGAAAACTTTATGATAAAACATTTCTTACATGTATCATTATAGTTAAATTGCATATTGTGGATATGACTGTTATGGTCAATTGGCCTGCTATAATGTTATTTGTAAACTTTGGCGAATGAGACAGGAAAAAGCTTATGATTTTTACAAGTTCTGGATGAACGTTGCCAATTTGTCAGTGTCCTGGGCCTTTGAGCAATAGTTATTTTTAAAAATGAAAGTGACAAATCCTAAAGTCATAGTGGAATTCTTCTGAAAGGTATGCTAGATTTTTTACTGTAAGTATGCCATATTTGATTAATACTGTACAAATTGAATATAATTCAGTATTTTATCCTTAAAGTGTATGAACACTTTTAATTTCAAACTAAGGTTACTCCTCTAAAAGCAAGGGGTTGTTCTTTTGCTCTCCTTTTGCACTACAAAGCTTGCTTTGCATTGTAACCAGGTACTGAACTTAGAATTAACAAAAATGTGTTATAGCAAATAAGTGGAATCTAAAATAAATATATTCTAGGGGTAGCTTACCTTTTTCTCTCCTGAACAAAGATAAGTGTTTTAACCTTTATGGAAAATTATGGCTAATTTCCATTGACAGAAATCAACGAGTCTGGTTAGACTCTTGGAATTGATAGGATAAGCTTACATATGAAAAACATGTAAAGAATTGTCCCACCTAAAAAGTAGAGGAAGATTAGTATCAGAAATGGCAAACCAAAGTTAAGAAATGCTAGTACTTTTAAATCAGACTGTGCAAGTTATTATATAATGACCTTTTCAACCTGTAACTTGGGTCTACATCTCAAGTTAAGATTCTGAGACAGAATCCCTTTTGTGAGTGGTAATTAATTTTCAGATAGAACCTGGATCCTCCCTGTGTACTGTGTTTACTTTACCGAATTTTGGAAGAGAGGAGGCTGGATTTGGGTGAATAGATACAAGAATGCAGAGGTGGAATTTCAACATATTAAAGATGAAAGATCTTCCATGAATTTGGGATAATTCTTGAATACAATTGCCTTTCAGAAGCTGGAAGGCGAGTAGAAGGTGAGTGATTAGATGAAGATCTTGGGAACCTCTGGGTTCATTTTGCTAGAGGTCCTGGAAGCAGCTGGCCAAATCCTTTCCTAGTAGGCAGTTTTTTATTGAATGGTTAGCTGGGCACCATTATAAGATGGGACCACCCAGAACAGTAGCAGAAGGCCCTGAAAGTCTGCCAAAGAGCATGTTGGCAGAATCCATAAAGTGGGATCGCAAGAAGTATCCCAAAGACATTATATTCTTTAAAGAGTCTCATGGCTTGGTAAATGCTAAGTACACATGGTATCAACGAAGATACACCTCAGCCCTAAAGGAGAAGTATTATCTGCTGGGCCCCTGGAGACTTTGCTGCTGCTGGGGCCCTGGAGACTATGTTTTTTCCCTCTCATGTTTTAACCATATCCCCAGGTCCATTCTATCTGGCAATGAAAATTTTACAAGAAATATGTGTGGAACATGAATAGCTAAATGCAGACCTATTTGGATATGCCTCATTTAGCTCACTTAGGGGAGAAACAAAACACTACAAGATATATTAGTTGTCTGCAAGGAAACCAATTGATAATTAGGCTGTGGAAGCACTATCATTTTAATCTTCCAAACAGGGAAACAAAAGTCACGTAAAGGAAAAAAAAAATCTTTTGAGTAAATTTTGTTTGTTGATATTGAGTGGATCCAAAGTGAATTACGATGCTGCCTGTATCATATTGCTTCCAGTGGTGAATTTGTGAGGATCAGAAAGAGTGGTGTGATCCTGTGGGAGAAAGCAGTCTGATGTAAAGTCACCCAGAGCTTCTGCTTGTGGGACTCCTGTGGAAAGCTGTGCCTCTGGGATCCGAAAGTACTTAGGATGTGCCTTTCTCCTTGGTCACTGCACGAAGCAGCTGTTTTCTTGTTTCTTTCAGCAGCTCCCATACTGGATTTCCCTTCCTACAACTCCCCGCACCCCATTTCTACCCAAGGAGAAGCCTTCTAACCTGTCCTATATTGTCTGAAGAATGTTTGTAGTTCTGTAGGAGTATGAGATATGGAGGACATGCATGCGGATGATGTACTCTTTTGTGTGCTTCTCAGACTTCCCAAAATGCTCCTACCAAGCACAGCCAAATTAAAATGACCATGGTCTGAAAAGGAAAAAGAAACACTTCTGTAATGGACTTAGGCAAGCTGTGTGTACAACCTTCAGTTTTGCTATCACTTAAAGATACTGTTCTAGGCAATCCACCCTGAAACTCCCCGGAGCATTTGCCCCCAAGCCAGCCGAGTGAGTGAGAAGATTTGTGACTCTTCTGGCACCCGATCTACCCGCGCCTGGCCTGGTGAGTGTGTGGGAGAAATATTGGCTTCCTGGTGCACTTACAGCAGCCAGCGCCATACAGAGCCCCAGCCTCCAAGACCTCTGAGCCACAGAGACTTCCTGAGACTCTCTAGGCAATCCCCACCAGCCTGTCCCACCCTGCAACTCCCCAGAGCCCCTGCCACCAAGCCCACTGAGAAAGTGAGAAGTTTTATGAGTGTTCCAGCACCTGATCCACCCGCACCCTGCCTGGTGAGTGTATGGGAGAGCTTCTCTGCTCCCCAGTGCTTCCTGGGCCAGGGACACAACAGAGGGGAACCACAGGCTCACAGTTGTGCCAAAAGAGCTGCAGCAAAAAGAAACTGAACATAACAGCTAGATCCAGGCCAGTCATAACTGGATAATCTCAAACTTAATAGATTGGCACTCGAATCTCATTATGTACTAAGGTTGTAATTGCACCAAGCTCTACACCAAAGGTCAGAGGTCAGTGCCATACAAAATGACAAAGACAAGCAGCAAAATGCAATCTCAGGCCTCGAGCCAACCAATAGGTGCAGAGTACACTAGCTTAGCTGAAATGAATGAATTAACAGAGATGGAAGCAAAGAAACAAAGCAGAAGGTTATGGAGGAACTCAGACCAGAATTAACACATGAAATAGAAAAAGAAATTTTTGAATACATAGCACGTGAAGTAATGAATCAAACCCGGAAATGTATGGGAGAAACCTAATGCCACCTAGAACAAGGGCAAAGAACACTATTCTAGCTGAAACATATAAATTAACAGAGTCACAAGCAAAGAAACCACAGTAGAAAGGAAAAGAGGAAATCAGAGCAGAAATAATTTCTGAAATAAAAAAAGAACTCTTTGAAATCATAGCATCTGACGTAGAGAATCAATTCTGGAAATATATATAAGAAACCCAATTTGGAAAAAAAACTCCACAGTAAAAGAATTAATAGCTACCTCTAAAGAAGACATTGATTAAAAAAAGTAGAGGTCAGAAATATGATGGATTTCTGGAACGAGCAATACAAAAAAGAAATAGAATGCATGAAGCAGAGTCAGAGAGATATAGAAGAACTTAAAATCTCAATCGTTAATCTAGAAAATCATTTGAGTGAAAGCGAAGACAGTTTCTGATGTTGAAGATGCCGATGTAGCTAGTGAAAAGATGAGAAAGGATCTCTTAAAAACAAGGAAGATGCAGGAAAAAAATAATCCATCACCTGCAAGATGAAGCCAAGATGAACAATGCGAGATTAATTGGCATCAGTGAGAATGAAGGCGTCAATGCAAATGATATAAAAAGAATTTGTGGAGAAGTAATAGCAGAAAATTTCCCAAATATGTGGAAACAATCCAACATTCAGGTAACCAAAGCATACAGAACACCAAATAACTTCAACCCAACTAAAAACACATTGAGACACATAATAGTCAAGATCCCAGAAATCCAACACAAAAATAATATACTGAAAGCTGCTAGAGATTAAAAAAAAAAACCAAAAACTGATCACATTCAAAGGAAAACCCACCAGAATTACAGCGGACTTCTCTACAGAAACCATGAAGGCAAGAAAAGCAAGGAGAAGAGTTGTTCAAGTCCTGTATGAAAACAAATTCCAGCCCAGACTACTATAATCTACAAAACTCTCAAGTTTGATGGAGAAGTGAAATACTCCCATGACAAAGAAGAACTAAAGAATTTCATGATGACAAAGCCATCCCTACACAGGCTACTGAAAGATGTTCTAGAGAGAGACCACAATGACCAGAACTCCATGAATGAGAATGGAAGGAACCCACTAAACAGGGCAAACAATTAAACACAGGACAAAAGGGAGTAAACAACAGCAGGAAAATAACATGACAATCATAAGTCAACACATTTCAATTATAACCATCAATGTAAATGGACTCAACTCACCAATTAAGAGAAATAGACTAGCACAGTGGATGAGGAAGCAAAATCTAACAGTACGCTGTATACAAGAAACACACTTAACTCAGAAAGACATTTATAGACTTAAAGTCAAAGGATAGAAAGCAATACTACATGCTCCAGCACCTCAGAAAAAAGCAAGAGTAGCAATTCTGTTCTCAGACAGTCTCAACTTCAAACCAAGAAGGATCAAATGAAATAAAGAAGGCCACTATATATTGGTTAGGGGAAAAATTCAAGAGCAAGAGGTAACACTCATAAATATCCATGCACCAAACACAGGAGCACCCAACTATGTAAGACAAAAATTAATGGACATGAAAAATCTAATATGCAAGACCACAGTCTTAACAGGAGACCTTACCACCCCCTTATTTCAAAAAGATAGGTCAACCACACAAAAAATAAGCAAAGAAGTAACAGAACTGAACCAGAGCTTGGAACAAATGGACCTGGTGGACATATACAGAGTGTTCCACTCAACCAAAACTGAATATACATTTCTTTTCAGCTGTACATGGGTCATTTTTCAAGATAGACCACATATTAGTCCATAGGTCATGCTTAAATATATGCAAGAAAACAGAAATTATGCCATGCATACTCTTTGACCTCAGCACAATGAAACTGGAAATAACTGAAAACCCTGCTAAATACATGGAAATTAAACAACACCCTACTCAGAACTCAATGTGTCACAGATGAAATTAAACAAGAAATTCAACAATGTCTACAGTTCAATGAAAATTCGACCACAACCTGTCAGAATTTATGGGATGTGATAAAAGCAGTTCTCAGGGGAAAATCATAGCTATGACCTCACACATTAGGAAAAAAAACAGGAACAAATAAACACCGTAATATTGCGCCTTTGACATCTAGAAAAGGAAGAGCAATTCAAACCCAGAGCACAAAGAAGGGAAGAAATTATAAACATTAGAAGCAGAAATTAATCCAATTGAGATGAAGAGAATAGTTCACAGAATCAAGGAATCAAAAAGCTGGTTCTTTGAAAGACTAAACAAAATTGATAAGCCCCTTGCTAACCTCATCAAGAAGTGGAAAAAAAATTCAAATATAAGCAATAAGGAATGTGGTGAAATCACCACACACTCAGTGGAAATTCAGAAGATTATCAATAGCTACTTCGAGAAGCTTTACGCTCACAGAAGAGAAGACACAGAATATTGGACAGATTCCTAGAAAGGTAAAAATTACCAAAACTGAATCAAGAAGGCAGAACAACTTTCAATAAGCTAATAATAGCCAAAGAGATATGAAACATAATAAAAAGGCTACCGACAAAGAAAAGTCCAGGTCCTGACAGATTCACAGCTGAGTTCTACAAGAAATTTATAGAAGACATAATCCCTACATTCCTCAAACTCTTCAGTGAAATTGAAAAAGAAGCAGTCCTCCCAAAATCATTCCTCGAGGCAAGTATTATACTGATTCCAAAACCAGGCAAAGATACAAATAAAAAAGAATGCTACAGGTCAATCTCCCTCATGAACATAGATGCAAAAATCCTCAATAAAATCCTAGTATGTAGAATACAGCTAATCATCAAGAAGATCATACACCACAACCAGGCAGGATTCATCCCAGGGATGCAAGCATAGTTCAGTATTCAGAAATCTATATATGTAATACACTATTAATAGACTGAAATCTAAAAACTATATGATCATCCTAATTGATGCAGAGAAAGCTTTTGACACTCATTCATGTTCAAAGTCCTACAGAAAACTGGAATAGATGGACTCTACCTCAACTTGATAAAAGCCATCTATAACAACTCAACAGCTAATATAATTCTAAGCAGTGAAAAACTGAAATCTTTTACCTTTTGATCTGGTATAAGACAAGGATTTCCTCGATCACCCCTCCTATTCAGTATAGTTTTGGAGTCATTAGCTACAGGCATTAGACAACATGGAGAAATAAAAAGATTAAGAATAGGTAAAGAAGAAATTAAATTATCACTATTTGCTGATGACATGATACTTTTCTTGAAAGACCCAAAAAAGTCCACCAAGAAGCTACTAGAATTGATACACAGATTCTGTAGCATAGCAGGATACAAAGTCAATATTCAAAAGTTAATAGCATTCCTCTACATAGATAACAAACACACTGAGAGGGAAACTATAGAAACTATACCTTTTACAATAGCACCGCAGAAAATGAAATACCTTGGAATTCACTTAACCAAGGAAGTGAAAGATCCTTTCACAGAAAATTACAGCACCCTAAGAAAAGAGATTATAGAGGATTTCAGAAAATGGAAAGATATTCCATGCTCCTTAATAGGAAGAACCAACATCTAGAAGATAGTCATACTCCCAAAATTGTTGTACTGATTTAACACAATTCCTATCAAACTGCCAGCAACATAACTCTCAGACCTAGAGAAATCATTCCTAAAATTTAATTGGAACCAGAATAGACCTAGAATAGCAAAGGCAATTCTGACCAACAAAGATAAGGCAGGAGGCATCACAATTCCTGACTTGAAATTATACTACAAAGCCACTGTGATAAAATCAACATGGTATTGGCAACAAAATAGAGCTGAGGATCAATGGAATAGAATAGAAGACGCAGAGGCCTCTGTGAACACCCTCAGCCACCTGACCTTCGACAAATGGGCCAAACAAGCTCACTGGAAGAAAGATAGCCTTTTTAACCAATGGTGTTGGAAAAACTGGCTTTCTACCTGCCAAAAACTAAAACTTGAACCTGGTCTATCACTATACACTAAGCTAAAGTCAAAATGGATTAAAGATCTAAACAGGAAAACAGAAACACTCAATCTCCTGGAAGAGAAAGTAGGAGGAACTCTTGAAGACATAGGCGGTAGGCAAAGAGTTCATGGGCAAACATATATTCGCACGAGAAACACTTGAAAGAATTAACAACTGGGATCAACTTTTCTTGAGAAGATTTTGCACGTCAAAAGAAATTGTCAACAAAGTGAAAAGACAACCCATAAATTTTGAAAAAATCTTATCTAATAAGCACTCAGACAAAGGTCTTCTCTCTAGACTTTATAAAGAACTAAGGTAGTTTAGGGCCCTCAAATTTAAAGACCCAGTCCAGAAATGGGCATCTGAGATGAATACATACTTCTCAGAGGATGAAATTAAAGAACCAAATGAGTGTGTAAAAAATGCTCCACATCGCTAGCCATCTGTGAAATGGAAATGAAAACAACACTGAGATACCATCTCCAGAAAGGATGGCTATCATAAAGAAATCAACCAACAATAAATATTAGAGCGGATGTGAGGAAAAGAGAACACTTCTGCACTGCTGGTGGGAATGTAGACTGGTGCAACCATTGTGGAGATCAGTGTGGAGACTCCTCAGAAATCTTGGACTAGAAATCCCATTCAAGCTGGCTATACCCCTACTGAAATCAGTTCCCAGAGGAACTGAAATCATCATATCATTGTGCTATATGTGCACCTATGTTCATGCCCGCACAATTTGTGATAGCCAAATCTTGGAAACAAACAAGATTTCCATCACATGAGGAATGGTTGAAACAGATGTGGTATTTGGATACAATGGAGTATTACTCAGCTATAAAAAATGATAATCTTGTAGCATTTATATTTAAGTGGATGCCACTTGGTCATATATTCATAAGTGAAATAAACCAGGCACACATGTACAAATATCATATAGTCTCCCTAGCATAAGAAATCAAAAGAAAAAATACAAATTAAAAGGTAAGGCTACAACTAAAAGAATTTAGTCAGATAGTTAGGGTGAACTATACTGCATATGTTGAAGGATAATAATCAGCTTCTCTTCTGGATGGTTAACAATGTAAGTGTGCAGATTAAAAATTGGAGAAATGGAAGGGCTGCAGAGTCAGCCAACATTTTGGCCCTAGCCTTTCATGGTCAGTGAAGACTCAGGACATAGGAGAACCTGTACTGTAACATCATGAAACTCAGTTGTGCCCCAAATTTTCTGATCAAGGAGACTATGGAGCCACAGAAGAAAGTGATTGATGATTCATAGTGTGCCTGGGGAGAGTAACATGGAGAGAAAAGATTCTCTCAGGCTTTTACAGAGAGAAAACTGGTCAAGCAATGACTGTGACTCATCCACATGGCTGTCACTGACAAAGCATCTACAGAGTGAGGTAGAGGGCTACAGGATAAACCCTGAGAGGACTTGACTGACCTAACCAGATACAAAAATTACATTTTTTTGTTAAATAGGTCTTGCTTTAGCTCGATCTTAACCATCTAGCAGAAAAGTATAAAAATGAGATATATAAAATAAGGACATAATAATAAGCTGAGCTGTAAATGGCTCTAGTCAACAACTTCTTCGGATAACCCACTATTATTGTGTACTGCTGGACTGTGTTTGAATGTTTCACTGAATTCAAGAACCTATAATAACTGAATGATAATAGAATACCCATCTTTGATAGAACTAAACAAAAAGGGAAGATACAAAGAAGAACCATTCTGTGTCTGTATACACAGTACAGTTAGGATAAATATGCATTACTTATGCATAATTCTATGAGAAGAAAGATTTGCACTAATAGTGTTTGGACAGGATATCCTGTCTGCTTCTTGTACTGCAGATAACCACTAGGAAGATAACAATGTAAAAAGTATTAATTATTGAAACTGTACTACAATTCAGCTTTAATAAAAGATAGATGTGCAGCTACATTCTCTTAATTCATTGATCAGAGGCATTTGCTCTAATAGTATTTGTACATAGAGTATCATGTATTTAACTTGTACAACAAAAAGCCACTATGAAAACAATGTGCAATGTATAAATTGTTGAATCTCTCCTACTAATTCTGTCCATTGCTACGTGTTCCTCAATTTAAAAAAAAGATGCTGTATAACATTCTAAAGAAAATTTTTTAAAATGTGTTTTTGAGCTATAGGAAATAATTTTTTTTCATCAAGAGGTTGTTAGGAAATGATCTCTTTTCTCTCCTAGGAAACTATCTCCCCTTCTCTGCCTTTAAGTCTTCTGATTTTTTTGAAAAAAATCCAAACAGGCAATCATATACATATGTGAACTCTTTTGGCTTCACTTGGTGTGTTCCTATAGTAATTATGTATTGCTACAAATGCTTCATAAAAGAGCGCCTCAAAATCTGGTTGTGATGACAGCCATTTGTTGTTTCCCAGGTCTACACTGAGCTCTGCTATTACCTGACAGGCTTCCTTCTGTGCCCATGGTCAGCAGCAATGTTGGCTAGCGTCTGAGTGATCTAGCAAGCCAGTCTTCTTATGTCTCTCCTCCATGTGTCTCTCACCATTCCTGCTTGAACCCAGGCCAGACGCATTTTCATGGCAATAGGAAAACTTGGAAAAAATTGTTAAGCCACAGCCTATGTCCGATTTTCTCTATATCTAGTGCCTTAAGCAGATGGCATGGCAAAACTCAGAATTCTGATAGTTAAATGTATCAGCTTTCTGTTCTGCAGCAAATTGTTGTAAACTAAGCAGCTTGAAACACATATTTTTATGATTTCTCTTAAGTTGGTAGTTCAAGCACAACTTAGATTTCGCAGGCTGGAATCAAAGTGTTGGCTGGATCTGAGGTCTCACCTAGGTGTTTGGAAGTCTTCCAAGCTTGTGTTCAGAGAACTGAAGTGCTCAGTAGCGAGGTACTGCTCTGTCCCTTACCGTATCACCCTGCCCATAGACAGTTCACATCTGTGTAGCTTGCTGCATCAGTTTCTACAGGAGAGTCTCTTCTTTTTCTTCAGTCTGCCAAGATAGAATCTTATACTCTTCCCTTCACCATACTCTAGTGGTGATAAACAAGTCTCGGGTGCAGTTCGTATTCTAGGAGGAGGGCTTGCTCGAGGGCATGAGTCATAGACATCACCATGGGGTATGTCGTCTACCCCATACTGAACTATGAAAAGCACAACTACAGGGAGACTTGGAAAACTATGACCATTCAATACCAACTGCAATAGCACATTACCACAGCCCAGACCTAAGACCCCACCTGAGGGCTTCTGACCAAGGAAGAATTGTGTCAGCAGATTCAGGAAGATGGCCTGAGGATGCAGGACCTGTATTTGGAACATTTGCCTTTTCCACAGTAGGTTGAGGTTTTTTTTGTCCCCAGCAGGCTGTTTGAAAGGTATTTTTAACACAATAGACAAATGTACCTCAGCCCCTGGCAGGAGAAGCAGGAATGGAAGTTATCCCTTCTCCAGAAGCCAGGGCAGTTTCAGTGCATCACAGTACACATCCTTCACATTCCTAAAACTCTAGTGGTATAACTGCTGTTATTGTTTGAGCCCTTTATCAAATGGGAACAAACTGGTTGTTCTCATTATGTTTATATGGCAGAAAACAGGAATTAAATAAGTGAATTAAGTAAGTGAATTAAGTAAGACTAAAGGGTGACATAGCTACAAATTGCAATCTTACAAAAAAGATCTCATAATCCATGAATAAATGAAAATGTCTTCCAAATTTACAGATTCTGCCTCTCTCAAAATAAGCATATAGGGCTGAGGAAGTAGCCTGGTTGGAAAGTACAAGAGCCTGGCTGGAAAGTACAAGGATTTGGTTTGATCCTGGGTATCGCA
The DNA here is from genome assembly GCA_004027165.1 of Ctenomys sociabilis. Lineage (NCBI taxonomy): Eukaryota > Metazoa > Chordata > Mammalia > Rodentia > Ctenomyidae > Ctenomys > Ctenomys sociabilis. Next base: position 42,389 of record PVKA01012571.1, on the reverse strand, counting down.
TGACATGCCAGCCCTGAACCCCAGGTGTGCCATGCCAACCACCAAAACCAGAAGTGATAGCATCTGTCTGTACGCCTGGTTCTCGGGGGAGCTGAAGAGGATCCCTACAAGTCCAAGCTGCGTAGCGAGTCCCTGTATCAAATAAATAAATGCATAAAATATTTTTTAAAATATATCACTTAATATTTAATTTTTATATAAAATTTATAATGTAGATTTTAGAGGCTAAAATGTCATGAATATTGTGTGCACACCCTAGTTTTATCTCTTGTTAAAATTTATATTGCTAGCCTATGTTTCACACCTAGTTCATAATCATCTTGGGAAAAAGTTACATGTACGTACTACAGCTTATTTTTTTAATCCCTCTCCCCTTTTCCAGTTCCTCTTCCCAATTATCATTCTTCTTTATGTCATGAATCTTAGTTCATCAGATATAAAAAATGAGATACATAAATAGCTACACTCCCTTAATTTACTGATAAAAGACAGCTGCTATAATAATGTCTGTAAGTATAATATCATAATGTATGCACCTTGTACGATACCAAAACATTACGAAAAGTTTGCAATGTATTAATTTATCGAATCCGTCCTGTTAAGGTGTCTTACAACTATCTCATTGCTATTTGTACTTCAATAAAATAAATAAATAAAATCTTAGCTCATGTGATGACATACAGAATTTACATTCAGTGAAGTTATTAGTTTCCTGTACAGAGCATAACCTTGTTATTTTTATTTCCTCAATGCTCACTTTCATTCTCTGGGTTCTTTTCCTCATTAGAATAGATCTATGTTCTTATCTACTTCTGTCCACCCTTTATTATTCTTTATTTGTACTTTGCCTCACTCAAATGAGAGATATTGAATGGTATTTAAGTGTGTGTCCGGTATATTTTCTAGATGCATCCAATTTCTTAGAAATTTGTCAAATTCATCATTTTTATAGCCGAGTAGTATTCCCTTATGTCTAGAAATCACATTTCCTTTACCCACTGTTATGGTTTGTGTACAGGTGCCCCCCCAAAGCCTCACGCAGTCTTGGAGGACTTCCGGACTTCGTGGTTGATTACTGTGGATGTGGACGCTGCAGCTGCCCTGGGGCGGGTAATTTGCATTGCAATGCAAGGTGGAAAGAGAAGCCAGCTGCCTGAGCTGCTGCTACCCCTCCCTTGTGCTCCTGCTCTGTGCCACAGCCCTGAAAGGCTGTTTTCTCCTATGTGCTGCTCTGCCTTGGACCCAGCAGAATATGGACAGAAACCTCCAGGAACTGTGAGCTAAATAGACCTTTCCTTCCCTCATTTTGGGTGTCGGGTATTTGTCCCAGCAACAAGAGCAGAGTAGCTATGACATCCGCTCTTTAGTTAACGGACATACAGGTTGCTTTCAGGATTTAGCTGTTATGAATTATGCTGCTGTAAACATTGGTATCACTTTAGTGTGATGTCTTTAGCACTTTGGGGAAGATTTTGCACTCAGACTGCAGGTAGCTGGGTCATGTGGAATTTCTGATTTTGGTGCTTTGAAAGATCTCTATACAGACTTTCATAACTGTTGAGCTAGTTTACATTCCCTGAAACAATGCCTTATTAACAGGGAATCCTCCTTATTTGATATTGTTCGATTTCTTAATGATTGTCATTTTTTCCCGAAGTACAAAGGGTTAGTATCTTAATTTGGATTTCTTTAATGGGCAGAAATGTTGGGCATTTTTAAAGAATATTCATTGATCATTTGTATTTATTCTTCTGTGAAGTGTGTGTCCATTTCTCTTGCTTATTTCTTGACTGGATCTTTAATTTTAGGTGATTTGTTTCTTTTAAGTTCTTTGTGTATTCCAGCGTAGTTAGCAACTTTTATTTTCCTATGTGGTAGGTTGTCTTTCATTCTACTGCATGATTCTTTTGCTGTACATAAGTTTTTAGGTCTGATATAATCCCATTTGTTAATTCATGCTGCTATTTTTGCACAATTGTGGCTCTGTTTAGCAATCTTTTCCTATACCTATGGCTACTAGTATTTTACTTATTTTATCTTCCAGTAGGTTTAATGTTTCTGTTTTAGTGTTTATAACCTTTATTTAAGAGTTATCTTATTAGTTTTTCATTTCATTTATTTATTTATTTTGGTGGAGGTGGGGACTGACTCAGGCCCTTATACTTGCCAGGGAAGTGCTTATTCTACTGAGCCATCTCCGTGGCCCTATTTAGATCCTTGACCCATTTTTATTTCAGTTAAGTATTTATATGGTGAGATAAGGATCCAGTTTAGTCTTTTACAAGCAGACAACCAGTTTTCCTAGCACTGCTTGCTGAATAGACTATGTTTCCTCTAGCACATGTTTTTGGCTTCTTTGTCAAAGATCAAACAGCCGAATTCAGATTTTTGCATCATACAGTATTTTCATAGGTATTTCAGTCTTCTTTGGTGTACGAAATAACTTGTTTTTAATCCAGGAAAATAGTTGCTGTTTTCATGAAAATATCAGTACTCATGCTGTGAATTATTCAAGAAGCAAGGAACTAGAATCCCTACATGTATTTGTACATAGCATACCAAGTAAACATGATTAAGAGCTTGAGTCATGGGCTTATAAGTGTTGATTTCACAGGGCAGCTTCCTGATTTTCTACCAACTGGGTATCAGACACAAGACGAAACTCTAAGGCCTTAGCTTCCGCATCTGTTTCACAAAGACGATGGTAGATTCCACTTTAAAAGGTTACTGGAGCTAAGCTTAATGCAGGAATTGGGCCTAATATAAACATAAGGCCCTTGGTTCAATGTCAGCCTGGTCTCCTCAGCCACTTTCTTTCCCAGCCACTAGCATCTGTGCCTATGTGACAGGAACTAGTTGTAGTGGTTGTTGGAACTGGCCTTCAAAGCTATCACTCATAACATCTAGAAGTTGCTCTCTCTAGAGTCATCCCTGGTACAGGAATGCATGCTCCAACCCCTTCTCTGGATGAGGCCCTGTGAGGTATGCTCTTCAGAGCTTTCTAGCTTTTCTGAAGAAGTGAGTCGCCCCTGGGAGCCTGTGCCTGCTCAAATACCTTAGCTTGACTTTCTTCCTATCCCTATACTACCTCAATTGCCATCAAATTTCCTGCAAGTGCCACCTATCAAATCCACTTGAGGTCTCCATTTCCTGAGGCACTAGAAGAGCGTAAGTGATCAAATCAATGTTAGTTAAAAATACTTGTGACAAAGACTGTGGTTTAACAACCCTTTTCCTTCCCGTCTTATCCTTTCCCATCTCCTTTCTTTCCTCTCTCCCTCCCTTTCTCCTGTCCTCTTTCTTTCTTATTTATTTTTTCCCCAACCTTTTTTGTACCTTTTTGAAATTTGATCTGTAACCTCAATCTTTTTCAAATTTGTACTTTTATTTTGAGCCTAGCTAACTCTAAACTGTTCAGACTGGCCTTAAACATGCAATCCCTTTACCACAAACTCCCAAGGAGTTGGGATTAGGGACATGTACCCCTGTGCCTGGTCTTAACGATTCCTAATGGTGCACCTACTCAGGAAATGATACACTGGATGGAGTCACTGTGACACGTCCTGTTATAGTGTCAGGAATGAAAGTTTGTGTGATGGCCTGGTAGTTGGGAGCAGACTTCTGGCATGGTGAGGTGTGCCTCTACACAGGAGCACAAGGTCAGAGGCATAAACACAGGACTCAGTGACCATACCCGGGGTCTCTCAGCTTCCTCAAATGTCTTGGAGACAATCCTACCTGTTCTGGGGGACTGAAGTGCCTCACTGTGATTTCCTCATAATTTGGAAGAAGTAGGCTCAGAATTCCAAAGAAGTGAGAGAAAATCAAGGCAAGTGAGAAGACCTATTAAACAAGGAAGAAAGGATCTTTATTTGATTCTGTTCACCACACAGATATAATAATCTCGGCCTGGAATAAACTCCCTACTATCAGGGATAGGAGTAATTCCAAGGTTGACTTTCATTTGATCTCTAGGGGTGGAAGGCTTTTCTCACAGGTCCTTTATCAATTTTCTTGGAATAATATGTGTTTCTTTTAGAGAACTTTATTGTAGTTATGAGCAGCAATTTCTTCCAAAAATGCTTCTCAATTAAATATACTAATCTCCCTGTTAACATTTTAGATGATCATATCATCTGCCTTTCCAGGAAATGAATTCTCATGGGAAATATGTAGTTTTTAGCATAAAGTGTATAACAAGTATTAATACTACTGTAGTGCTTATTAACATCTTTGGTCAGGTGTGCATTAGGAACTGTGTTTAGTGGATAATTTTTCATTGCAACCACCCCATTTTCTCTCTTCCCTCTGGCCTGCTCGGGCTTTACGAGTGATATCCTTGGTGTCTTAGTGATCAAAGGTACTCTTGTTTGAGGAGAGTCAGCAGTGCATAAAGTCACGAAGTGGAGCTGTATGGCTGTTGGCATCCATCTGCGTTTCCCTTTGATACCACATGTGAAGAGAAGCAGTTCTCATGCTGGGCCTCGCCTTTTGCTTCTGATATGGGTTAGTGAGATTCCCATTGGAAAATCTGGTCCCCTTCTACTTTGCACTCCCACACATAATGCATGAAACACACACTTTCATACACACATGCACACGCTCATGTTCATGCAAACACACACACACACACACACACACACACACACACACACACACACACACACACACCTGCTACTGTTCTGGGAGGCAAACAGCAGCTATCCAGTCATTTTCCTCTTGGGTGTCATTTTCATCTTTCAATTGGGTACCATGAAAGCTTTGTGCTGGCCGCATTTCTAAATATTTATCCAGTTCTTTCATTTCTTTCTTTTTATTCAGTGCTAGAATCTGAAGTACTTTTGTTAATATGGTCTTTCCACTTCTGTGTCCAGTAGGAACAGTATTTCTATCAATATGACACAATTACCTTAAGAATCAATACTGTTCACATCATTTAATATTAAATTTTTCCCTTCTACTTTTGTAATATCTTTAATGTATATTTTATGTTAAAGGATATGAAATACCACAGAAATATTGTTTTACTACTTTGTGCTATAGATATCTGCACAAGTGTATTTATATACAGAACAACAGTTTAAAACTTTTTATCTCAGAAACAATAGAAGTGAATTGATAACATTTATATTTTATTTTCAAGAGATAAATAAATGCTACAATTTTGGAACAAGATGATAGGAATTTAATAATTGTCATTATATTTCATACTGTTATCTTGAAAGTACTTATATATAGGCATGCAAACTACCAGTTACAGGCATGCAAATTTGATAAAAAATATAAGGAATAAATGTTCTTTCCCATGAACTAATAGAAATTAGTGGTACAATTATTTTAGCTATCTGTGTGTATATGCATATCTTTATTTTCCTTTCCTCCTTTTTTCCTTTCCCCATCCTAATTTTTCTTTCTTTTGGAGCAGTTTTCCTTTCTACTAGAGATGGACAGAAGTGTCAAGTGTACCCACCATGGCAGGAACAGAGAAAGGCCTTTTCCATAAGTTACTTTATTTATTCATTATTGAAGCTATTAGGTTATAATCAACTGTATTGTAGAGAGGAAAACTGAGAAGTCTGGAGACATACAATAATATAAGCTAGTGGTAACAAACAAAAGTCAGAATGCAAAAAACCACAAAACACAAAGTGAACTTAAGGCCAGCCTGAACTGCACAGTGAGACCCTGTCTCAAAAAAGACAAAAAAAAAAAAAAAAAAAAAAAAAAAAAAAAAAAAAAAAAAAAAAAAAAAAAAAAAAAAAAAAAAAAAAAAAAAAAAAAAAAAAAAAAAAAAAAAAAAAAAAAAAAAAAAAAAAAAAAAAAAAAAAAAAAAAAAAAAAAAA
>PVKA01012571.1:23577-36446 GCA_004027165.1 Ctenomys sociabilis | reverse complement strand
AGTTACCATATCCATACTTTTTTCCGGTCCCACCAGCAAATCCCGTAAATATAAATATTTCCTTTTAAACTTATCCTTTTTAAAATGAATTTTGTACAGGGTCCAACCGCACAGCTCAGACTTGCAGTGATCCTCCTGTTGTCAGCCTCCTCAGTGCTGGGATTACAGGCGTGTGCCATCACGCCCAGACTCGGTCACCAGCTCAGTGGGCCTAGGGCAGAGCAGGCACAGTATGTGGTGGTGGGAATTGAATCTCAGTCCCTGTGCTACCTAAGCAGGTGCTTAGTCCGTGGAGCTAGCTCACCAGCCGTAACCTTATATTTTATCTTATGTTATTATCTTACATCTAAGTCTTAGTGGCTGCTTTGTATGTATTACTGATGAATACCTTAAATAGTTGTATGAAAAATAAATTCTTTCTTTTCTAAGCACAAATGTAGCTCACACTCGAGTTATTATTCCAATGGTGAAGCCTAAGTCTCTCCAGGAAACAAATTCACAAAACAACCCCCACATTTCTTAATGATCATGTTAGCATCAACTTTCCCATAAAATGTTTTCATAACCCTTCTCATATAAACTCTTGAATACTTAGTGTAAATTTAAAAAACTAATTTTGCTAATTAGGTCACTCAACAATCAGTTATTTTGACACTCAAAGTAAATGGACTTACAAAAAGGTCAACAAACTGAAACTTTTCCATTCAGAGACAAAGCGGAAGTAGTACAGTGGCTGCATGACAAAGTGAATGAATTCACCACCCTGACTTTCAGTTTTCTTGTAAGACTTAAGTGTGGTAACTATGAGATTTATTTCAACCTGAGATGAAAGAGAGCAAACAAATAGGAACAGTTTTATTAACCTAATATTTTCCAAAGTATAAAGAGTCCACTTCAGTCTCGGTTCTCTCTGAGAACTGAGCCAATAGGCCTGCCAGTACTGTCTCTTTTGTTGAGATTGTCTGGGCTCACAGATGCCCATTTCTGTGAGACAATAGAAGAGGACTGCTAATATACCAGCATCCTCTTTTACTTTTAGTTGTAAGAGATAAATACTACTTGATTTAAGAGGTAAGCAGGAACTTATTGTCCTATCTAGTTACATTATCAAGGATATGATAAGCTTGGGACATCACTAAATTCGGGGACTCTAAAAACATTACCAGAATTTATTTATTTATTTATTTATTTATTTATTTACTTACTTACTTACTTAGTTTTTATGTTTTAAAGAATACAACATGGTGAAAAACAGGAGAAATGATATAAAATTTCATTACGCAAAGTAATAGTAATTCAACAATGTTGTGTTTCATAATGCTATCTTCAAATTAGTTGTTTAGGTTGCCAGATAAAATCCTGTAAAATTGGTTTTAAAAAGTTATAAGAAATTGAAAAAGAGAAGAAAACAAAAAAATAAATTTAAAAAAATTTAAGCAATAACTGCTGCTTTCAGCAGACCAACAAAAATCAGCAGTACAATTATCCAAGTCATAATATATATATACATTTCCCTTTTTTCTTTTGTCCTTTTTCTCCTTCCAGTTTTTCCTTTCCTTTGAACAGATTCTTTTCCTTTCACAGTATTTATTGCATGTTTCAGATTTTATTTACTCCTTCAGGTTCTCACTCTAGTGAGACAATATGATGTTTGCACATGAGTCCAATTTACTAGTACAGTCTCTTGTTTCATCCATTTACTATAAAAATCCTGAATTGATCTTTTTTATAGCTGAGTAATACTCCATTGGGTAAAAATACCATGTCATTTTATCCATTCCTCAGCTGATGGGCATTTGGATTGTTTCCAACATTTAGCTATGACAACTTATGCTGTTATAAGCAGGGGTGCACATATATCACTATGGTATGATGTGTTCAGTTCTTTTGGAAAAAATACATAACAGAGGAATATAGCTGGCTTGAATGAGACCTCCAACTCTAGCTTTCTGAGGACTCTTCACACTGATATCTGTGGTGGTTGTACAAGTCTGCACTCCTACCAACAGTGGAGAAGGATTTCTTTTTCCCCACACTCTCTCCAGCATATGTTATTGGTTGACTTCTTGATGGTAGCTATTCTTTCTGGTGTGAGATAGAATCTTGGCATTGTTTTAATTTGCATCTCTTGAACTTTTTTCATATATTTATTGGCCATTTGTATTTCTTCATTTGTGAAGTGTATGTTCATCTCAGAAGCCTATTTCCGGATTGGGTATTTGAATGTTGGAGGCCTGATGTTTAGAAATTCTTTATATGTTGTAGGTTGAAGTCTTCCATCTGAAGGACAGTCAGCTATTTCCCAATTTGTAGGTTTCCTTTTCACTCTGTTGGTGATTTCTTTTCACATGCAGAAAACTTCTTCAAAAAGATGAGATTTCAGTTGTTGATTCCTTAAAGTACTGCTCATGCAGTTCATTTTTGGTTCATAAACTCTCTACCTACCCTGTGTCTTTAAAATTTCTACTACTTTCTCTCCCAAAAGATTTAGTGTTTCAGTTTTAATATTTTAATCTTTGATCCATTTTGACTGTAGTTTAGTGCATACGGCTAGACACGGGTCTAATTTCCGTCTTTGGTGTGTAGAATGCCAGTTTTCCTATCACCATTTATTAAAGAGGCTATCTTTTCCAGCAAACATGTTGGGAGGCCCTGTTGTCAAAGATAAGGTGGCTGAGTGTACGTGTAGTAGTGTCTACATCTTATAATCTGTTCCATTGATCCTCATGTCTGTTTTTATGCCAGTGTCATGCTGATCTCATCACAGTAGCTTTGTGGTATAATTTCAAGTCATGAAATGTGATGCTTCCTTCCTTTCCTTTGTTGCCCAGAATTGCTTTTGCTCTAGGTACTTTTGGTTCCAGATGAATTTTAGGAAATTTTTTTCTAGATCTATGAGGCATACTAATAGTATTTTAATTGGAATTACATTGAATTTGTATAACAATTTTGGGAGTATGGCCATTTTTACAATGTTGGTTCTTTTTTTTTTTTTTCCTTATTTTTACTATTTTTGTATTTTAGAGAAGGGTCTATAGGGTGTTCATGGTCTCACTACTAGATCAGACTCATAGTGATCTGCCTGTTTACAGCCTCCCAAGAGCTGGTATTACAGGCACACGCCACCACCCCTAGTCTCAGTTGATATCTCAACATGCTCCAGGGGTAGGGCCAGCACGGCTGGTCCAAGGGATTGAACCCCTGGCCCCTGTGCCTGCTTGCAAGTACTTGAATCCCCTGAGCTGTTTGACTGCCCCTTTTTTCCTTTTTTTAAATACATAATTCTTTATTCATAAACAGACAAACAAAATTCATGAATTGTCATATCTCTTTTTCAAGGACACAATCCTAGAATTATTTTGTACATAGCTCATTTTAGGTTGCAATCTTGATTACATATGTTTATATTATACTACTATTTGTATTCTATACATGTACATTAAAACATTTTTATAACTTTAACAATCTAATGTTGTGTTCCTTGATTACCATTCAGTGTGATTTCTTATTGAATATTTAAAATGAGTAACTTTTATGCTCTTTAATAGGAAAAAAACTATTACCAAGCAAACCTACGATATTTCAAAAAGGTCTTTTAAGGAAGTTTATAAAGGAACATAATTTAATATTTACCAAAAAATAGAAAACCTTAAAATGAATTACTTTTCCAAGTTAAATTTCTGCATATTATTAAGACAAGTATTTACAATGACAAACGAAATGTGTAAGCTTCCTTTGGCCACTTTAGACTGGATATTATTACAATAAGTCCCTGACCTATGAACATCTGAGCCGTGAATTTTCACAGGTGAACTAACCTCCCATTGGGAACATTCCCAGTATTTAGCTCACACGCTACCTTACCGTTTTAAGATAAGCATGGAAGTAAAAATAATTCATAGTATTTTTTTCTGTTAGTTCTTTTTATGCTTTACATTGTACATTTGTGTCAAAGGTTTATAAGACCCACTTTGTTGTACTCACAACAGATCTGATTTACGAATGTTCTCTGGGAACATAACTGGTTCACAAGTCAGGAAGTTACTATAGCTAATTTATGAGAGACTTGTCACAAAAACCAGTGCTAATAGATTTGGTGAGCTCAAAAATAATGAGGAAATCACTGGACTGAAGTTTAGAAGCTTGTTTTCTAGTCTTATCTGTCTCACAGATATAATGGCGGGATTCTTTTCACTTTTATTAGCCTATTTCCTTGCTCTAGAGCTGGCAACCACTAATTAACTGCCTCTTAGAAATCAAGTTGACAGTCCATGACTTCAGATTCTGAAAGTCTGGAAAAGGGAATCTGGGCTAAATAACCTTTAAGTGCCTAGTTGTAGAGTTGGTATTCTATGAATTAGAGTATACTCATATTCATTGTCCTGAGATTAATATACAAAGACGTCCAAATGACAGCAGAGGAGAACTGTTAAAAGTTTCCTGTGTGAACACTGGTAAAATAACTTTTAAAATCAGAAGCAGATTTTATGTATTAATTCAGAAGGTGATTCAACCATAGAAGGAAGCTTTTAGCATTACAAAATCTTGTATTTAACAATTTTTTTCCTAGCAATCCTTTTAACGTTCATAATCTTCAAGAGATTCCTTCATCTGAAGTTTTTCATGCATTCAGATATTTTGCATGATGTCTGATATGATCAGAAATAAGTGTGACAATGAAGTAGTAACTATGATCATAACCCCCTTGTAATGAAATGAAACAGGGATTTTCTTTTCTGTCCAAGCAGCTATGAAGTTATCTGGGAAGAGCTGTCCATCCCTAAGGAACTGGCCATTTTTTCCTTGATTAATCAGTATGTCCAGGTGAGAACCTGAAAGAGATTTCACAAGCTGAATTGCATTGTAAGTCTTCCCCTTACTTTGATCTGTTCCCAAATATCTAATAAAGGCTGTTTTATTCCCCAAGGATAGAGCACTGAGTTGCAAATTGGAGCAAATGCTGACAAATATTTGTATTTTCAGGGTTTTTCAAAGCACAAATCAGATCTCCATGGCCTCTCATGACACTTCAAAAATAGATGTCCTTGGGGGTCCACCGGAAAATTGGCATTTATAAGTGGGGGAAGCTCCTCTGTTACATAAGAGTACATTCTGTAATTAGTTTTCCAAGGATCTTCAGTAGCACTCACTTAAAACCACGCTCCCAGCTATCATCTTCTCCTTCAATAATGCATTCACCAAGGTTGGTATCTGGAGCAATGAGCACAGGGCCATGTTCTGGGGAAGCTTGGTAATAACCAGATTTTGACATAAAATTTTGTTCTGTGCAAGTTAAACCAGAGAGCCAATACAGGGCAGGGCACTTTCTAGTTCCTGTCTTTGGTGGTAAGTAGACAGAAAATTTCATTTACATTTTAGCTCCACACTCTTTATGTTCAAAAACTCTGCAACCCCCCAAAGTACTTGTTGCTGGAAATCTGCTTTGACATCATTCTTCTCCTGTCTAATTGGTATTTGCTTGTCTGTGTCACAGGAGGTATGATCCTCGGGCACTCGGCAGCACTGCTGGTACTGGGACCAACATTGGTTCTTCCTATCCAGGAACAAGGATGTCTTTCCGTTTTCTGAAGTCCTTTATAATCTCTATTTTCAGAGTACCATAATTTTTGCTGTGTAGATCTTTTACTTCCTTTGTGGGGACTGATTCTTAAATATTTTATTTTGAGGGATGTTACTGTGAAAGGTGTGGTTTTCCTAATTTTTTTCTTGGTGTGTTCATGATGACTGAGGAGACCAGTGTACCACTGGCCTGACCGAGCCACACAAAACCTCTTCCTGCAAGAGCTGGGATCAGGGGTGTGAGTACTACACAAGCGCTAGGGCAGCTAGCTTGTTTGGAAATAGAAATGCTATTAATTTCTGAGTGTTGACTTTACATCTTACTGCACTCCTGAATTTGGTTATTAAATCTACAAATCTCTTGATGGAGCTTTTGGGGTGTTCTATGTAGAGTATCATGTCATCTAGCAGAACTCTTGATCATCTCTCTATCCCTGCCTCTTCCTCTTTCATTCATTTATGGTGTTTGCTTTTCTGTTTTGTCTTGGCCTTCCTCCAAAGTAGGTCTTTCCCTACAGTCACAGAAACACTGAATTGTACCCTTCCAGTTCCCAGTCCATCAAAAGATTCCATTATCTGTTGTGCAAAAGATCCACACTAAGTTATAATAGAGCAAATTGAGTAACAGGATTAACAAATTGGGAGGGGAAGTGATAACAGGACAGAGGACATGCTGATCCCCTTGGGTCTGCACCATGTACCCAATTCTTAGTTATTCTTTTTGAACAGAGAAAAGGGATGCTCATCTTTGGAGACATAATTGGAGGACAGCAGAGAATTTCATGATTTTTTGAGAGCAGAAAATAGCAACTATTCAAGACATTTGCTGAGTGTCTTTTCTCATTGCTGAAACAAAATACCTGACACCCAAAGTTAAAGGGTTTCACAGTGTGTAGAAGTTTCAGTTCACAGTTGGCTGGCTTCAAGGAAGGCTGGCTTGACAGACAGACATCCCAGAGGAAAAACAGTTCCTGTGGCAGAAGAGAGTAAGATGAGAGGGAGAGGACCGGCCAAATAGCTCAGTGGATTAAAGTGCCTGCAAGCAGGTGCAGGGGCTGGGGGTTTGATTCCTGGGCCTGCTATACTGGCCTGCCCCAGGGGCACACTGAGATGGCAGTTGAGATTAGGCATGGTGGTGTATGCCTGTAATCTCAGCTCATGGGAGACTGTAAATAGGCAGATCACTATGAGTCTGATCTAGTAGTGAGACCATGAACACCCTGTATACCCTTCCCTAAAATATGAAAAAAAAAAGAAGATGAGAGAGAGAGAGGCAGAGAGAGAGAGAGAGACAGAGAGAGTGACAGAGAGAGAGAGACATACTGAGAGACAGAGAGACAAACAAACCTCTTTCCAGCCCTTGTATTATATGCAAGCTACCTGCCCTAGGGCTTGTGTAGTACTCATACACCTAATCCCTATACTGGACCATGAACCAATTACAAACTCTGGATTCAGCCACCTCCAAAAAGCCCTGCCTTCATGACTGCATGAGGCTTTGAGGGACACCTAGAAACAAACCATGATAGTAAGGAAATGGTGAATCTGAGGGTAATTAGGAGCTAGGATTTTGGCAGGTATAAAGCAAATGTTTATGAACTTAGCTTAATTGACAAGGAAAGATTTGTATCTGACTACTGCCAAGGACTTCTGGCTAAATTGTTCTTCTTAATTATTCTATCACTTTAATTTGCTTACACATAATTACATCAATCATTCTTTAAACAAAATATTTGATCCAAAAAGAGATGTAATGGAAGCAAATCAATGAATTCCGGGAACAATTGCCTGCAGCCCTAATGATGATGGGCAGAGAAGCAACAATGAACAACAAGCTCTAAGAAAGCATTCATCCTTCTCTGTGGTCATAGCCAGCTTTGCTGTAGTAACCCATGAACCTCATTTTTAAGTTCTGTAACACTTGGTTCAGAGGAGATGTGTTGATTTCTGGTCACAAATGCATCGCTTTACCACCCTGCTTCATCTAGACTGGAGCATAAACTAAACCAGACTTTGCTCCAAAGTGCACTCCTCAGTCTGCATTGCTGATTGTTAACCCACAGGATAAGCTGGTCAAGTCGTAGTCGTATGAGGATTAAGGAGACCAGTGTGCTACTGGCTTGACCAAGCCACACAAAACCCCTTCCTGCGAGTGTTGGGATCAGCTGGCTCGCTCAGGCTTGCTTGGCAGACCCCTTGGCACTTGCATAATTCCCTCTGCTGGCCCGCCATCTAACCTTTCAGTGTTGTCTGCTTGAGTCCAACCCAGGTCCTGGCTTAGTCATTGACTTCCAAGCCTTTTGGATGCATCCAAAACAAATTCACCTGCTGGTCCCTAAGTCACAGCTTACTACTTTCCAGTTGCCAGAGGGACATCTTGGATAATGGCTTATCCACAAATTTTGGTGGGACCCTGTGCTCCCCACTCAGTTTACACAGGTCAAATTTCCTGGTCGTGCACTCCAATTCTGCGCTAGTACGCCTCCAGTGTCACGCTGCGCTGTGGTGCTCAGCCTTCCTATGTAACTATGCGTTTGGGGAAATTGGCAGTACTAATTGGGTGAGAATGCTTATGGAAACAGCAAATTTGGATGGCCCTGTCTGAGTCTTCCAGTGAGACAAATGATGTTAATGCACTCTTATTTATTCATATGAAAAGAGTTCATCATATAGTGGAGTGCTTCTAAAAATTTAACATGCGTGCCTGTGACCTGTGGATCTTATTAAAATGCAAAATTTGATCTAGAAGTGGTAGGATGTGGCCTCAAATTCTGCCTTTGTAAGCTGGGAACTCAATCAACATTTGTTAAATGTTAGGTAAATTAAAGCCTAAATCACACTTTGAATAAAAGTGCTACTTTAGGTAGAAGAGAGAAATACAGGCTGTTGGAATTCTTGATAAATATGAATTAGTGGGTCAAATTCTCTAACCTTCACCAGTTGTACTTTCCCTGGCGTAGTCATCGTACCTTTTGGCCCTGGCATTTTGTCTCCTTCTTGCCTGGTGTATCAGAGCTAACTTCTGGCTGGAATTTCAATTGCCTGACTTTTTGGTGGTTCTTTTCCCACCATTATCATAGGTTTCTGACAGTCTCTGTACAAGTATTACTTTGTAGTCGCACAAATAGACACAATAGCTATTTGCTGATGATTTTGGTATAACACATGTCTTTCTTTCTTTCTTTCTTTCTTTCTTTCTTTCTTTCTTTCTTTCTTTCTTTCTTTCCTTCCTTCCTTCCTTCCTTCCTTCCTTCCTTCCTTCCTTCCTTCCTTCCTTTCTTCTTTCTTTCATACTGGGGATTGATCTTGTGATCTTGTGCTTGTTAGGCAGGCACTTATAATGCTGAGCTATTTTTCTAGCCCTGGTATTATATTTAACCTACCCCCCAGTCCTAGCAGGCATCAGTGCTTTTGCAAATAGCATGTCATGTCTTTCTGTATTCTCATCTATTCCACAGAAACTCAAAACAGGCTTAAAAAAGAAGTTACCAAACTAGCAAACCCACACAAGCCCTTCACTGAACTCCACTGACCTCCTCCCTTTGCTCTCCTTTCTCTCTTACTGTTTCAGACTTGATTTGTTTCCCAACACAGACTTCCTCGCTGGACAATGCAAACATTCTTTCGTAAAACAAGAGATTTCCTCTTTGTGCTCACAGTGCACTGTATGTGAGGTTTGCTCTCTGAAGAAGGAGCGCAGGAGATAGAAGGTAAGCTCTCCTGTAGGGGTCAGCTGGGAGCCCACACTCTGTTGATAATAGGAACCTTGCCTGGTAAAGAGCTCATTAGCGATTCCTAAGATTCCCAAGAGGCCCACAGCAGAGGCTGGCATCCAGAGACAAGGATAACAGTGTGTGGTGAAAAAGTTAGGGCTGGCATTTCTGCCTCAGAACTCTGGCTGGCTACATAACGAGAAACCTGCATTTCACTGAAACAGCAGCTCTCACCCTGCTTACAGCCGGCAACTCCTTTGCCACATTCCGATCTTAGCTCGTGGACATCATCGCCCCAGCAGAAATATGAAGAGCTTGGTATCTCAGATTTGTTGAGAGGAAGGCATGTCTTTAAAGAAGAAATTAAATTGTAAGCCAATATTGCATTCAACTACTTAGCTTTGCTCAGAAACCAAATCCTACCATAAATTAAATCCCATCCTTTCTCTGTGGAATGGGTTGTATTAAACGTCAAGTTATATCTATATACACATATCTATATATCTCTATCTTCTTCTTTCTTTCTTTCTTTCTTTCTTTCTTTCTTTCTTTCTTTCTTTCTTTCTTTCTTTCTTTCTTTCTTTTAGTTGGCATGCCATTTGAATTTAAGTGTCTGTAAACCAGAGCTCTGTTGAGGTCAGAACAGAAAATGTCCACCTTCTTGGTGGCCAAAATTCAGCAAAATTTGGGAAACAATCAAACTTCCTGGGGAATCAAGAGCTGGCTTGAACTTTCAATGTCCTGTTAAACATTATTGCTTTGGTGTTTTGTTTTTGTATTTTAGATAAGGGTCTACAGGGTGTTCAGAATTTCACTATTAGATCAGACTCCTAGTGATCCACCTGTTTTTCAGGCTCCCAAGAGCTGGGATTACAGGTATGCACCACCACACCCAGTCTCAATTGCCATCTCAGTGTGTCCCAGGGATGGGGCCAACATGGCAGGTCTGGGAATTGAACCTCCAGCCCCTGCACCTACTTGCAGGTGCTTTAATCCACTGAGCTATTTGGCCAGCCCTTAAACATTATTGCTTTGGAAGGCATACTATGGCAGAAACTGCTGTGTGTGAACAGTTAGCCATCCAGTGACAGAGTCTCTGAATTGTGGGGCTTTTATTGAGAAAGTACTCAAGAAGAAAGGGTAAAGCTGGACTGTGGTCTGCAGACATGACCAGTGTCATATCACTGCCTACTTGTGGAAGAACACAGAGCGGGCTGCATGGGGTGTCTCAGACTCATTGGAAGGCTATTTGGGTAATGTCATACTTTCTCAGCCAAGCACTGAGCTGGGCTCCTTTCATGAACACACATTAACCTTTCGCTGTGGCTGACGACTGTGCAACACTTTCAGCTTCTAATTCAGATGACAGTTGCCAAAGACTGGAATATTTTTCAAAACTCCATTATTACTTAGTACCTGGAACAATTTTTCACTAGAGTGTATCTTCTTTGGGTTGATAGGCCCACCTTGATTTAGTCTCCTTTGAGAGTGTTATAGTTTAGATCTAAAATGTTCCCCCACAGGCTCACATACTGAGAAAGGAATCGGATCACTGGGCTCCACGCTTAGCAATATATTCTTCCATTTGTACATTTAGTACTTAATGGGCTGTAAAGCGCTGAGGCCTGCTTGGAGGTGCAGCTTCCTGGGGCTGTGGCCTGCAGGGCTGTGCTCTTATCCCTGACAGCTTCCGCTTCTCTGTGCTTCCTGGTAGGCCATGCAGTGAGCAGCTTCCTCACCCCCAGCCCCTCCACCCTGATTCTGCAGCCTTGGAGTCAGCCAACTTGGTGCTGAGTCCCCTGAAACTGTGACCCAAGTGACCCTCTCCTACTTCAGGTTGTAGGAACTAGATATCTTGCCAGTGACAGGAACATGATAAACACAGAAAGGAAGAAAAAAAATGTTCACAAAGAAAAAAGGAAAAAAGCAAAACACATGATTGTGCTATCCAGGTGCTTCTTAAGCCCTGTATGCTGTTGGTATTATTCTTTAAAGACACCTGCTTTCTAACCTGATGTTTAAAATCAATATAATAGGCATCTGAGATGAATACATACTTCTAAGAGGATGAAATTAAAGAAGCGAATAAATATATGAAAAAATGCTCCACATCGCTAGTCATCCATGAAATGCAAATGAAAACAACACTGAGATACCATCTCACTCTAGAAAGAATGGCTATCCTAAGGAAATCAACCAACAACAAATGTTGGAGAGGTTGTGGGGAAAAGGGAACATTTCTGCACTGCTGGTGGGAATGTAGACTGGTACAACCATTGTGGAGGTCAGTGTGGAGATTCCTCAAAAGAGTAGGACTAGAAATCCCATTCAAGCCGGCAATCCCCCTACTTGGAATTTTCCCAAAGGAACTGAAAACACTGTATCATAGTGATATATGTGTACCTATGTTTATATCACCACAATTTGTGATAGCAAAATCTTGGAAACAACCAAGATGTCCCTCACATGAGGAACAGTTGAAAAAGATGTGGTATTTCTATATAATGGAGTATTACTCAGCTATTAAGAATGATAAGTTCGAAGCATTTATACTGAAGTGGATGCCACTTGAACATATACTCATAAGTGAAATAAGCCAGACACACATGTGTAAATATCGTATAGTCTCCTTAGTATAAGAAGTGAAAAGCAGAAATACAAATGGAAACATACAACAACAACTAAAATCAATTGAGTCAGATAAAGTAAAGTGAATGGCATATGCAGCAGGATACTAATCAGCTTTTCTTCTAGATGGTTAACTACCTAAGTTCACAGGTCAAAATTGGAGAAATAGAAGAGCCACAAGGCCAGCCAACATTTTGGCCCTAGCCTTTCAAGGTCAGCGAAGACTCAGGACATAGGAGATCCTGTACTGCAACATCATGAAACTCAGTTGAGCTCCAAATTTTCTGAACAAGGAGATTATGGAGCCACAGAGGAAATAGGTCGAAGTTCTATAGTGTGCCTGGGGAGAGTCACATAGAGAGAAAACTTTCTTTCAGGCTCTCACAGAGAGCAAACTGGTCAAGCATTGGCCGTGACTCATCCACATGGATGACACAGACAAAGGATCTACAGAATAAGATACAAGACTACAACTAAACCTTGAGGGGACTTCACTGACCTCATAAGAAACAAAAAGTGCATGTGTTGGTATATAGGTCTTATTCTATCTAGGTCTTGACCATCCAGCAGAAAAGTATAAAAATAAAGTATACACCATGGGGCAATAATAATAAGTTGAGCTGTAAATGGCTATGGTCAACAATACCTTCGGATAACTCACTATTGTTGTGGAATGCTGGACTGTATTGGATTGTGTTGTTGAGTTCAGGCACCTAAATTAGTTCAATGCCAATGAAGTGCCCATCTTCGACAGGTGTAGACAAAGGAAGGGGTATAGAAAGGAAGAATCATGATGTGTGTGTATGGACAGTACAGTTGGGATAGATAACGCCGTGCTTCTACATAATTCTATGAGAGGCAAGATTTGCACTAATGGTGGTTGGACAGGATATTATGTCGGCTTCTAGTACTATGGACAACCACTAGGAAAATAACAAGGTAGAAAGT
>PVKA01012571.1:0-23477 GCA_004027165.1 Ctenomys sociabilis | reverse complement strand
GTAAGATATGCAAACAGCTACACTCTCTTAATTTACTGATAAGAGACATATGGTATAATAGTGTCTGAAGTATAATATCATGTATGCACCTTCTATGATACCAAAACATGAAAACAGTTTGCAATGTATTAATTTATCAAATCCATCTTGTCAAGGTATCTTAAAACTGTCTCACTGATATTTGTACTTCAATAAAATAAAAAAATAAATAAAATCAATATAATCAATGCATCTTGATATGTCAAGAAAATTTGATCTAACACAAGGTTTCAGCAGACTACAGCCAAAGGGCCAAGTCCTGCCCAGTCTGTTTTTGTAAGTGAAGTTTATATCAGCAAAGCAAATTGGTATTTGCTTCTGGATGCTTTTGAGCTATAAGGAAAGAGGTGACAAGTTGCAACAAAACATCCTACCGCCAGGCGCAGTGGCGCAGGCCTATAATCCCAGCACTCGGGAGGCTGAGGCAGGAGGATTGTTGTGAGTTTGAGACCAGCCTGAGCTACAAAGTGAGTTTAAGGCCAGCCTGACACATGAGAACCTGTGTCAAAAAGACAAAACAACAAGCAAACAAATAACAACAACAAAAAAAAACATCCTACCAATGAAGAAGAAAATGTTTAGTGTTTACTAAGTTTAGTATGAGTCCTCATGAAAACACCTTTGTTAAAGGAGGAGCTTGCAGCAGCAGTCCCAAGATGACTATTGTGGTTTGCTTTGATGGTTTATATTAATCTCTTATGAGTTTATCATGATATCAATTATGAATCATCAACTCTATCTTTTTGGAGCCAAACGCCAGCATCTGAAAATCCTTTTTCTGGGAAAACAGAGTTTGGAATGGACAGAAATTAGCCTGAGGTTCTTTCTGTTTTAGGCTTCTCTTTCGCCATGACCTGCAATGGAATGTTATGCTTCTGCCTGTATCCAAGCCTGGAGTCCCTTAAATTCCCTCTTGTAACCTATTACAGTATACGTTGGACATTACATTTGAAGTATCCTTAACTCTCTCTGTGATGCAAGGAGGGAGAAAATCTAAAATAAAAAGCAGAAATGAGGGAGGGTATTTCTCCTGTGGCTTCATTTGTCAGCTGCAGCCTAAACACACATGTGGGTAAGCATGCACCTATCTTTAAGAAAGCACACATATCTAGCATTAATATTATTGGAGATCCTACTTAAAAGTACTTGAATTTATGTGTAATCTTGGCTTTCTTTGCTATGTACAGGATAACCTTGCACTGCCTCAGTATCAGAATGACCAGCTCCACTATTCTTTCCCTTTCTGGGTCAATAGAAAAAAAAAACTACCATTCAACTATTTAAGTAATAGCAACAAAAGGAGAGAATTTATACAATGGAGGGCTAAAGAGCAACGTAAATGCTCAAGCTAATGATACGAAGGAATTTTAAAAGCTTTGTGCTAAGTGAAAAATGCCAGATAAAAGGGCATATTGTTGTAATGAGTCCAATTTGAAGAAACTCTAGAAAAGGCAAACCTGCAGTAGTAGAAACAAACCTCTGGTTATCAGGGGGAGTGATGAGGTGAGACTGATTATAAGGAGCAGTAGATGAAGTTTTGTTTTTCTTTTCTTTTTTTAAAAATATGCATTTAGTACAGGGTCTACAGGAGCTCACTACGCAGAACGGACACGTAGTGATCCTCCTGTTTTCAGCATTCTAAGCACTGGAATTACAGGTGCATACCACCCTGCATACCACCACTCCCAACCTCAATCCCATATCAGTGTGCCCCGGGGGCGGGGCAGGCACAGCACTCTGGGGATTGAACCCTGGTCTCTGTGCCTAGTCCACTGAGCTATCTTCCCGGCCCTAGATGAATTTTTGGAGTGATAAATATTTTCTATTTTCTGATTATGATAGTGGTTATACAAATGTGTGTGTGTGTGTGTGTGTGTGTATAATTATACCTTAATAAAGTTGATGAATAAATTGCCAGATTTTCAAATGATGAAAATAAGGAAGGAATATGGTGTACTCTTGAGTATATGGCTTGGATATAAGAGTGGAGTAATGTGCAATTGTACCTGAAAAAGATACCAAGGGAAAAAAATAAAACAGGTGTAGGAGAGTAAGGAGCCGTATTTTGGCAATGTCAAATGGAGAGATATCCAAGGAGGGACTCCCAACTTTTGGAGTGAGTACTAAGATTTTAGAATTTTTGGTGCCCCAGGGAGACAATACTCACGGGTTTGTTCAGCGAGAGTCGTTAGGTACAAAAGAGGCAAAAAGACAAGGGCTTGTACCAGAGAACCGAACCTGTGAGTCAGAATTTCAGGTCACGGCTTTTCCAGTGTGGTCTTCTGCAGCTGTGAGGAGGCCTGTTGAGTGCCTGGTCACCCTTCACATCTATGGAATCTGAATCAGAATCTGCATTTTAGGCACATCCCCATGATTGTTATTCATAGTAAAGTTTCAGAGCTGATGTGGACCAATCCAATCCTATTGCCTAGCAATTTCTCACTAGAATCCACTTCTAGGCAAGAAAGAAATAGGAGCCACTGAAGCCAAAGATCACATCATGCTATCAGAATTGCTTTCCCTTTCTGCCTGATTTTTCTGAAGAAAAATCTCCACATGCTAAGAAAACTAAGAAATGTTATTATTATTATTATTTTAATGTTCTCTGTTTATTCAATAGGATGCAGTGACTCCTGATTTATTTGAACTGGGGAGACTTTTTTAATTTTTCAAACAACATTCACCAAGAGATAAGTCGTATTTCATTAGCAGGTACATGAGGTTATTTTTTTCTTCTTATTCCTTTTGTAAGAAGGATCTTTATGTGCCCAAGAGGAAAAACCTTCCCCTCAGTCTTCCTGCAGACAAACCATCTGTTCAAAACTTCGAATTGTGATGAGTTGAGGATGCTTGCCTGCAGCTGTTGCTGAGTTGGGTCTGTGGTTGCTTCTACAAATGTACTACTTGCTTAGCCCATTTCTCTGGAGAGGGGAGAGACAGCAGACAGGAAAATCGCCTAGGCTATTCCGTGTCTGAGCTTTGCTTTGGCTAGGTTCTGAGGTGCGAACTTGCCTGCACGTTTGGCCCAGTTGCTCCCTGGTTGAGGTGAAAAAGTTTGTTGGTGAGTTTCCATTAAAATAGGAACAGGCTGGGAGTATAATTTCAGGCTGGAGTATATGCTCACAGTTAGGTGTAAGACAAGTGCAGAAGCTACTGAAGAAACAGTGATGTATTGCTGAGTGCCTAGACATAGAGACTGGCAGATCTGGATTGGTCTCAGCTCTGCCACTTGTTTTCTTTGTTTCCCAGACCTGTATGCCTAACTCTACTATTTTATTTATTTATTCATTATTTCTTTATTTATTTGTATCAGGGATCAAACTCAGGACCTGTGCTTGCTAGGCAAGCAGCTATTCCACTAAGCTATCTCCCTGGCCCAACTCTGTTGTTTTAAAATTACCAAAATGGGTTATAATAGGGAACAAATATAGTTATGGACTGAAGACAGGTAAACGTCAAGTGATTCGCTGGTACCTGGCATGACTGATTCTCCCTGGGAAGGCTAGGCATGGGGCAGCTTCCTAGGCAACTGGAGTAGACTCAGATTTACATGCACTATCCCCAGCATTGTGCCCTTTTCTTCCCTACTCACATTCAGGGCCAAGGTGAGTAGATTCTTACCAGAGGCTGCACTCAATAAAAGAGTCCTCTTTTTTCTTCTCTGATTCTGGGGATGGAGCCAGAACATTTGAACTGAGCTACGTCCTGCAGCCAGCCCCCTTTTTTTTCATTTATGTATTTGGTACAGGGTCTCACTCCACAGCTACGGCTCCTAGTGATCCTCCTATTTTCAGCCTCCTGAGTGCTGGGATTACAGAAGGAGCCACTATGCCTGGACTCCATTGTCGGCTCAGTGTGCCCTGGAGCAGGGCTGGTATGGTACGTGGGACTGGGGATCGAACCCTGGTCCCTACACTTGCCGAAGCAGTCACTTAGCCCACCTGCAGCCCATTTTGAACTTTGAGACCAGGTCTCCTTAAGTGACTAGATTGCCAGGGCTGATCCTCCTTCACGGGCCTGCCCAAGTGTTCAGGCTGCAGGCCCAGCTACTGAAATAATCTTTGGGGGTGGCGTCAGAGCTGTGCAGTGCTTCCCCTGGACAGCCATGCACTGCAGCTTTGCACACATTCGCTGTCACCATGACACCATGTTCTGGAATCGAGTCCAGGGCCTGGCTGCTTTTTCTTTTGTCTATTCTATAATGTTATTCATAGGGGAAAAATTAATGTAGTAATTCTTACTAAGAAGAAGATTCACTATAGACTGCACAGAATAAAAGATATTAAGATTGGCCAAAAGAAAAAAAAAAGATATTAAGATTGTTTCCAAAAGAAACATTCTCCTCCTCAGCATTTGTCCTCAGTGGACATTGAGCCTGTGCAAAACTCACATGGGCACATTCCTAGGACTCCTGTGTTGGGTTACTACAGCAAGCTCTTTGGTTGCCATTCCCATACCTTGTTACTTGGCCCTGTCATGTGACTCTCTTGGGCCAATTGATGTCAACTGAAATCTTATAAACAGTGGTTTGGCTGTGTGATGAGACTTTTTCCCCTGCGCCTGTGACATTTTCATAAGAAAAACATACTCTGATGACGTGCTATCTAAGGAGCATGAGACAGACATGAGGAAAATGGGGCTCCATTTGCAGCTTGAGAGCAGCCCCAGGCAGGTCCAGCCCAGATTAGTCAGTTGTCAGTTGAGTTGCAGCCAAATGTGCAAGAAAATTTTTATTGTTTTAAGCTTCCAGATTTGGGGGTGGTGTTAAACACACATTTTTGATATTTTTACACCTTTTAAAGGAGTCACCACCTGCTACATTGCCACATCCAGGACCAGTCTTCAGCACAGGGACTTTAGGAAGCCACAAAAAAAAAAAAAAAAAAAAATCTGCACCATAGTGTGTCCCTGGTAGATGGTGCACATTTCCTTCCATCTGCTGTGACACGGCCTTTTTCATCCTTTGCCTGACGTATCTTGTTACTCTCTTTGATGCTACTCATCCCTCCAGGCTCAACTCAAATGCCCCGTCTTGTAGCTGACGCTGTTGGCCATGTCGTCCTGGCACGATTTCCCATGCCCGCTAGCCTGGCTCCTCAGTGCCAGTCCTTATGGCCATGCCTTAGAGCATGCTCTGGCAGAGCTCACCCCCGGGATGCGAGGCTCACTGCAAGTAAAAGAGCATCCGCTTCACACCTTCTCTCAGGCCTCATAGTCCTTATCAGTAAGTAGCAGAATGACTAACCCAAATTAGATGTTGGGCATTGCTACCAGATTCTCCAGCAGGATTGGTCCCCTTGATAATATGTCTTCATTAGCTTCCTTCCTTGCCTGGTTTCTCTTCTTATTCTACTAGTAGTGTTTGTTGGGAATTGCATTTAAAATCAATCATGTGCCCTCAGATCCCGGCCTTATGGCCTGTTTTCCATCTCTCTGTTTTCTGAGAAATCCCTAGATAAATAATTTCCTCCCTGTGCATTTTCCAGTGATGTCTGTACATCTCTCGGTATAGCATTTACCACAGTTTATTGCAATTATTTGCTTGTGTGTTGGACTGTGAGCTAGAGAAAGCTAGGCCCTCGTCACTCCAATCCCAGAATCCCCCTTGCCCACTGTGCACCTGCCGCACCGCCAGCCTCCACATTCACTGCGTGCAGGTACTCAGTGACCTTTGAGTGCAGGTCTGAGTGGCCCTTCCTTTGCTGTGGCATGGCCGGGGTACTTCAGCTGTTTTTCTTCCATACTTTTTGCATGAGCATACTCACTAAGGGTTAGTGATATTATTCTGAGATTCCCAGGACTTCAAGCGCAGAACAAGCATCAGCTATTGAAGAATTAGAGAGAGGTCCAAAAGTGAACCAAATTTGTAATATAAAAAAGTGTAGACTAATGGTACTTGGGAGTTGTGAATGCTTGCAGGATGACTGCTAAGCAGCAAGGTTTGGCTAATAAAGTTTGGGCCTGTGACCCAGGGAGATAGGAAATTTGCCAGCAAAAGCCTATGTCATATGTCAGCTTCTGATAAAATTTCTTTCTTTCTTTTTCTTTTTCTTTCCAGAACTGGGGATTAAAGTCAGGCCATTGCACTTGCCAGGGAAGCGCTCATTCTACTGAGCCATCTCCCCTGCCCTTCTGATAAAATTTCACTCACAATATAGTTAGAAAAAGCACTACTCTTAGAATAAGAATAAAGGCTCTCAAGTTTCCTGAGTGAAGCCTCAGCTTTTTCTGAACCCAAGAAATAAAGTTAGAGAGCAACCAATTTGATAACCCCTATTTATAGCTTACCAGTAAGCATCAGTGAGGTGAATTTCTCTGGATTAGCTGGTAAATTGGCAGAGACCAAGTGTGGGCTGGTGGGACGGTAGAGAGCTCCTCGGGACTGTGGATGCTGGGAGCTCCTGTGCCATCATGAGCGCCTGTGTCCTCTAAACTCACCTGGTGCTTATGGGGAAAGCTGGCAAAAACTGCAAAACTTCCATTCTGATTCTGAAAGGAGAAAAGTAATTCCTAGAGGGAAGGTCTCACAGTCCTCTCAGATCTTATCCCCATCTCTCATACAGGATAGAAGGAAATCTTCATCTGAGGAGAGAAAGCAGAAATGCTTGCCCAGGGGGTCCTGTGGTAGAAATTTATTACCCTAGTAGGAAGAAAACAGGAAAAAACTAAAAACACTGAGATAGGAAAAAAAAAACACGAGCCTGGAGTGTGTAGTTGTGCCGTAGGTAAGGATGTGTTCCAGTAAGGATAAGGGCACATTAAAAGGACATAAACTGAACACCCACGGGGTGCCAAAACGGGGACAGTCCAAGCAAGAGTGGTAAATGAAGTTCAGATTCACAGGCCCAAGGTAATCTAATAAGACTATGAGTAACTGGAGGACTCTGCTCCTCTTTACAAAACATTTTCAAGAAATAAATGTAGAAAGAATAAAAGAAATAGGGAATGATCATTACACACTGGCAGAATGACTGTGGCAAACAAGAGAAGTTTCACGGATGGAAGTCACTATTAACGGAAGAAGCCTGAGGAGAAGGAGAATATTTTCATAGTCTCAATGCATCTTCTCTGAGACTTGTATCAATTGTAAAACAAAGGAAAAGGCATTAATTAAAAGACTGATGAAATCCAAAGAAAGTTGGTGGTTTTGTTAAAAGTATTGCTTTTTAAATGTTACATTTAGATGTAAAAATGTTACTTTCTTACTTTGATAATTGTGCTATAGTTACATAAGATTTTACAATAGGGGACTTTGTACGAACAATGTACAAGAATTTTACCATTACTGCAAACCTAAAATTGTTCCAAATTAGAAAAATTTTAAAGTGTGCTAAAATTATGTCTGTATTCTGAGCACTACTACCAAATTTTTATTCATTAGAAAAACTTTTGGAAAGAACTAAACAAAAATATCATCAATGTTTTCATTTGGCTGATGGGATGAGAGAAATAAAAGTAACTGCTTGAAAGTCACTTTAATTAGGTACTTTTCTTGATTCTCAAAATCCTCTGATGTATGTTACCCTTATGTCACAGAAGAGAAAATACACTCAGAGGAGTCAACTTTTTCATCCAGGGTGACACAGAAACAAGGAGGAAGCTCCCCAAAATAAATATAGACTCATTAACCCCAAGGCTATGGATAATGGGTCATGTTCCAAGGGCCTGTAGCTGAATTCCCCCAGAAGCCTCTAGGTGTGGGCTTTTGCAAGTGGCCAAATACAGGGTTTGTGCTGCTGGGATGGATTCATGGCTTGATGCTAGGATTGGGGTCCTTCACCCTACGGTGGTAGCCTGGATGAGGTACAAGGGACAGACAGCGGTCACTGCTTGTCACTTGTTGCTTATTGCTTACCACTGCTGCCGCCTGCTCTGTGATGCCCCTAACATGCTACACTGCCATAGATAGGGTCAGCTAAGTATGGACCCAAAACCTCTACAGTGGACTAAGATAAACCTTTTCTTCTTTCAGTTTGGATGTTGGGTGTTTTGTCTCAGAAGTGAGAAAAAAGTAACTAAGTCTGATAATGTTTTTCTTTTTCTTTTTTTCTCTATTTTTTCTTCATGATTGTTTCTGTTTTCAATTATATGGTTATATTACCTTCATAGTGGAAAAACACAATATAATAAAAAAGAAAATAGATCTAGAATCCAAAGACAGTAAAACTAAAAAAAAAAAAAAAAAAAAAAAAAAAAAAAAAAAAAAAAAAAAAAAAAAAAAAAAAAAAAAAAAAAAAAAGAAAGACAGTAAAACTAGGAAAGACATAAAATGAGAGAACAAAAATTGAATTCTAGTTCTGATATTTTGTATGTGAGTTGTAAGATATAACTAGCTGCATTCCTTAAGACTCTTGGGAACATGAATGGATTTGTAGAAATGGGTCTGCTGTGTTTCTCTTACTTTCCTGTTTTAATGCTTTCTTTATGTTTTAGATCATGGAATGTATTAGAGATGTATGTAGAGAGAATTTTCTTTTTTATTATCAGATGGAGAGAAGAGCAAACTTCCAAAGGATTTGATGGAGGCTGTTGCAGTTCTCTGTGGAGAAATGCATATGCGAGGTGCTAAGCAACACAACCTTCCTTGATCCCTGAAAGTCACTCCAAAACAATGCAATAGATGTCCAGCTCTATGCCTTCTCAGTTGGGGTGCCGAGCTACACATGCAAACCAAGCAATGAAACCATCCCTCTAGTGTGGCCAGATTATTCAGTCTTAATGGTACTACCCAATAGCATAAGTAATTCAGGATTTTTAGTAGTTCTTCCTTTTAAAAGGTTTTGAAATAAATGAATGTTAAATGTTTATCTCAAATATAATTAGCGTAAAAATTGTTGAGATCTATTGCATTAAGATTTTGAAATCTGGTTTGTGTTTGTACTTACAGTACGTTTCAATTTGGTCCAGCCATATTCTAAGGCTTTAAAATCACGTATCAGTAAGGATACATAGGTTATGAACAGGTAAGGAGAGGAGGCTTGGAGAGGAGAGTTTGGAGAAAGGGGAATGCTGTGGCTTTGAGCTCTCCCCACTGTGTCGTTGAATTAGGCAAAAATACTCCCTTACCTCTTGCCAAGTGACAGGGCTTCACTGTGTCTCCATCCAGGGCATTTGTCCCCTGCAGTTCATACCACACAAAACCTGGTATCTAATGAGCAGGAGAGAAGGAACATAGCCGGAGCTTCTCTGATAGAGTAGGACAAAATCCAAGATCTGACAGGCAAGACAAACTTGGGACAGGCAGACCCACCAGGAACTGCCTGTGGTTTAGTTCGAAATGACTCTTTCTCTTAGGCACCCACAGTGCGAGGTGGAAGGTTGTCCTTTTAGAGGATGATGCAGGGCTCCTACCTCGAACCATGACCTCAGAAGGGGCATCTCTAAGACAACCCAAGGTACAGAATTGAAGGATCTACCATGAAAAGATTTAAGACCAACAACTGCTGACATACTTAGGTACATAAAATACTATTTGGTAGCGTATATACAACTTTTGTTGTGTTATATTCATGATTTGTGGTTCTTCCCCAGAAAAACCAGATTCTGGAATTTGATCATTTTAGGGCCACATAAGCCGGATTTTTTTCCTATTTTCACTCTTCTTGGTCAGCTAGTGTGGAGGGAGATAACAGCACACCCCACCCCCACCTCCATTCCTTATCTCCACCCCATGGTGCCCCATTTCCCGACCTAGCTTCTGAAAACCCAACAGCAAGAGGAAGACAGAAGCTTTCTTTGACTTTGCTCATCCTTAAACATGGGAGTGATATTGCCTGTGAGATCAAATGAGATAGCAATTCCTCCTCCACAGGTGGTGATTCCTGTCATAATGCCTGTCAAAGGCGACGTACAATAATCTTATTTTTCTTTTCTATTTTCCTCCATTTTATAAATTGCAAAGCTGACAAGCAAATCTCAGCAGAAGTCTCATTTTGTGATTAACTGTAGGACGCAAAGCTGTACACTTCAGGAAACGAGGTGCATATTGGAGTGGAAGCATCCTAACTCTGTCCTGCTTCTTCTGGGAAGGGCCAGGGATGTCTGTAGCCTCCTCTGACACTTCCTTTCAGCTCAAATACTAGCAGGTCCAGAATATTCAGCCTTACTGCAGCCTTTGTTTCCAGATTTTTAATCAGCAGTAGAAAAACATTGGCAGTGTCTAACCCTCTACCCTCTCACTCTGGTAAAGGACTGGGCAGGCCAAAGAGACAGGGAAAAGCCATTTTCTAGAGCTATGTTATATGTGATTTACTGCTGCCTGATGTTTTGCCCAACCCGCGCAAGGATCTGTGAGTCCTAAACACCTGGGCATCTCTGTACTTCCTCTATGAAAAGGCATGATTTATAATGTTCTGTGGGTTTTAGATGAAATAATGCCTGCAATGCTCCTAGCATATAATAAACACTCTGAGATGCACATTTTAATGGAATTTTCCAGTGTTCCCACTGCAGATAGGATACCCACTGCCTGCTGGGAATATTTACTGCTCTAAAGTTGTCCCTCCCAGGAGGAGGCAAGGTGGAGACATAACTTGTGTTATGAGAACATTTACCTAGAGATGCCACCTGCTTCACCCGGCTGAGATGCACATTGAGTTAAGGATTGTTTATTTCACATATTTAACACTGAAGCTTCTATACCATCGCGGCAGTAAGAATCAATGTCTTCTTATATAACCTTCCCATCTTCAGCTATTTCTAGAACGTTGAGGGGTTGCTTATGTCTAAAATGGTTCAATATTGCTTCGAAACTCTAGGCAGAGAAAATTGAGGAGTCTGGTCAGGAATGAGCAAGCTTGGCTTTTATTGTTCCTGTTGATGTCGTATAATTCTGAACACCAGAGACTTCGAGCCCACTGCTGCTTTGATGACCTACATATCCCTTCATTTCACTACAGAAGCTGCAGTGGAGCTGACTGTTGGGTTTCTAGCAGAGAGTCACTTGCATGCTTATGCAAGCCTTTTCAGGTTCCCAGAGCCCAGCCACTGAGCCTGAAAGCCTGGACTTCTCCACGCATTCTGCTGATACCAGACAATGAAAGGGGTTAGGAGCCTTCCAGCAGAGCAAACAGGGGCAAAGAGAGCAGCATGGGGATGAGGGTCTTCCGGAGAACTGGCACAGCACTTGGGGTGCTGATGTGTTACAGATTCTAGAGGGTAGAGAGTATAGGGAGCAAACTGGGTAGGCAGCAGGAGAATGGAGAGGTGAGCTGGGCTGAGATAGCAAAAGTTTGTGAACATCTTCCAGGTGATGTGAGCTTTATGTTGCTTGGCTGAAGCTCTCTGTGGAAGCTTTTTGAAGTTGATAAGTCTGCAGATGACAGGCTTGAGCTGTGTTTGGGAAAGGGACAGCTGAACAGGGACTGCCACTGATATGTAAACTTGGGAAGCTTCTTGCTACAAAGGGAGATGCAGCATATAACTTATCTATGCTCATTTTCATGGCTAATCATATGTTGCTTAAGAGACAAGAAGAAAAAGCAGTTTGAACTGTGCTGTACACACAAATGCGTACATGTATGCACACTCATACATGCATTCAGAGTAGTGTGGATTGGGCCAGCAAGATAGCTCAGTGGACTAAAGTGCCTCCTTTGGCAAGCTTAGGTGAGCACAGAGGCCACAGTTCTATCCCCAGCACCACATGCCACACCAGCCTTGCCCCAAGGGCAGGCTGAGCTGGCCAGAGTCTAGGCATGGTGTTTCACTTCACACCTGTCATCCCAGTGCTGGGAAGGCTGACAGCAGCAGCAGGAGGATCACCTCAAGTTTGAGGTGCATAGTGATACCCTGCAACAACTAACTAAATACATTAAAAAAACAAAAACAAAAACAAAAACCAGGGACAGTGAGATGGCTCAGTGGAATAAGCACTTCCCTGGTAAGCACAAAGGTCTGAGTTCAATCCCTGGTTCTGCCAAAAAAAGCCAAAACCAAACAAACCAAAACAAAAAGCAAAGTAGTGTGGATTAGTGTTATGCTAGAGACACACCAAGAATTTGATGACAGATGCCACAAGTATCTAAGCAGCTTTTAGATGGTTTGAGAACTCAGTCACTGAGCTCTATGCTAAGTGTTTATGATGCTGTTTCCAGGTGAGCAAAGTTGATTGGCTTTAAGTCAAATAATTAATAAACAATTTAATCAGGGCTATACTCTGTGGGTATGGAAAACATGTTGGAGGTCATGAGCACAAGGTGTCTTACAACGGTGAAACACCACAGTCTTCCCAGCCCTGACTCCTTTGGACTTGTTACTTTGGGCTCCATTGAGCTTTGCTTTTGCTAGATAAATATTCTGAGGAATCTCAACATAAACCCCAGCTATTCATCTGTAAAAAGTTTCCAGTTGTGCTTCAGTGAAATACGGTTTTTTAGGCATGTGGAAGGTGTGGAACTTATAGGAAATTTCAGAAATGTTATTTTCTGTCTAAAAACTTCAAGACAGAAGTTTCTAGGAACTCTGAAAGCCATGAGTTTTACTCTGTAGATGTGATTTCACATAGGGGTTTACAAATTTGCAAGCCTACAGGGGCATACAGGGGCTGGGGGATTACAAGTGAGCTGCTGGAGCCCAAGAAAATGGAGATTCCAGGTCTCTGATACTAAGATCAGTGGACTTGTTGATCTTTCCTCAGCAAAGTTCGACAATTTGTGTAGAAAGTATTATGTCTGTGAATGGGCTAACAAAACATGTCTACATACATAGTATGTCCTATTGTACTTGATAATAACATCTGGATTCTTGAAGACTTGGGATATCACTCCACTGAGTTATTGTAGACAAGCCCAAACCAATGAGAGTCAGAAGGGAGAACCTATCCCACATTGGAAGAATAGTCTACATTGAAGAAGGCCCTTCAGTCAACTCGTCAGGGACAGGTAGCAAACAATGTTTCCCTCTGCTTTGTATCTCTGTTTTTCTTGTTCCATAAGGCCCAACAATTAAATGGCTGTGGCCAGCCTCCCAAAGCAGCAAAGGTTCCCAGAGTTAACCAAATTCTAGCTGTCTATTGTGGCAATGATGACAGATAAAGCAATGAGGTTGTTTGAATAGATGAAGTTGTCTTTTCCTCTGCATTTTTCAATCTTTTCAGTGATTATCTATTAGTTTCCCAGCTTTTAGTCCTGGAGACAGAAAAACTGTAAATCAAAGTGAAAGATTTCTATTGGAATCTTGCCAAAGACTCTGAAAATAATAAATTTAGTGATTATAGGAACCATCAAGCCCAACTCTTTCAATTTAACAGATAACAAAACCAAGATCTCTGAGGTTAAATCATTGTTTTCCTCTCAGGCAAAGTTTTCAGAATTATTGCACAATGTTTTCCAAGGTTGTGATGAACTGACTTGGAATGTTTTGTGTTCACATTGCTCCTTGTTTTGGAATAGAAGAACTTTCAGTCTTTCAAATCAAACCTTGGAAACACAGCCAAAGAAAATTATTGTTGCATTATGCAGGGAGCATTGACAGTTTCCAGTTTATAACTGGTATAGCAAACTTGATCAAAGTTGAAGAGAGAAGACAGAGACTTTTACTGCTGGAAGGACTTCCAAAGTCTGTCTGTCCATTCCAGAACAGTCTTTCCTATGCTCAACATCATCCAATTTTGAGCCATTCAGCTTCCTATCTCCAGGACACTGGGGGCTTTCAATTGCCCTGAATGACAAAGCTCAACTGACTCATGGAACAATTCAGATACCAGTGAGCATATTTGGGAAGATTTGAAATCATGTCTTTCTTTCTGGGTGACCCACAGGCCAGGAAGAGCTGCTCAGTGCTATTTTTCAAAGACTTGTAGAAGACAGTTGGTGCCTATAAGAGACCATGGTGTGGACATCCTCCCTGGATACAGCTCCTGACCCTCCAAATGACTTCTTGCATCCTGTGGGGGAATACTCTCAGGAGCCTCTTAACAAATCTGTCACATTGGCTCTTCGATCCTGTTCACCATCTTTCATCTCTTCCTGCTGTATTCTTTCACAGTGCTTTAGCAACAAGAATGGGACAATAAGCTTTTCATCCCTAAGTCCATTATTGTCCATAAACTGTTTCCTCTTGCTGCTCAAAATGACTGGGCTCTGGAAGAAACTTTGCTTTTCTTTTAAAAACAATTGGCTTTTTTAAAGGGTTCAGAAGAATAATTTGAAATTCAAGCAAACAGCACTGGTTCTTTGCTCTGGCCCTCTCAGACACTGGGTTAAGGTGAGGCCATCATTCTTCTCTAAAAATGGCGACAATCTGTGCGGAGCACCCAGAACTGAGACAAGCAGCAAGAATAAGAACATATCCAAAAATCAGTAGGATATATGGTGGCATATTCTGTCTGTGAGGTTTTAGAAATGTGTCTAGCAATTTGCTATCTAATATGTCCTTGGAGGAATCTTCTCTGTGTCTTTAATTTAGAAATGAGAAGATAGAGTTTGAGCAATTATCAACCTTCCTACTGGGAAAATAATCCTGGAGTGACCTTATTAGTATATTATTACGGTTAAACTTCTTTTCTCAATTCTGCAGTTGTCAATGTTTTATCTATTAATAGTCCTTTTCCGCTTGACAGTTTTTGGTGGCAGAAGATGGGTGCTTGTTGCTTAGGATGGGTTTGATAAATCCTAAGGGAATTTTCAGTTCTTTTTAGGATAATGAATTTCCCCATTCTGTTATTTTTTAAACTAACAAGGGTGTCACAGAGTTGGACCCACAATTCCCCAGGCAGTTTCTTGCTTCCCCGGGCTCATTGACCATCAGCCCAACTTTGTCTTCTCCCGATGTTATGCTTCAGCCTCAGGCTGCCTCTGTCTCCAACAGCTTGTGTAGTCTTCTGGCTTGAACACTGAGTCCTTATGCCCTGTGCTTAGCTTGAAGCTGCTCGTGCATCTTTTGATGTAGATGTAGACTACTCATGCTCTGTTTCTCTTTTGGTTTATCATTTGAGGTGGTAGGATTTGTCTCCTTTGCAATTGTCTTGATCATGAGGGACTAAAATGCTGAAAAATTCTAAAACTTCAAACATCTACTATTCTGTTGTCAGCTACCTGAAGGTAGTTTTCTTTTGTTTGTTTCAATTCTCCTTTCATGAGAATATGGGTAAGGACCTAGAGGTTAAGCATTAAACTTCTAGGGTATCTATCCCGATTCTGCCCCTGGATAATGGTGTGAGCTTGGGGAAATTTAGTCCATGTCTCCAGGGTTTCCTTTCCTTTCTCAGAGTATAGCAACAGTCCCCTGCAGAGCATGTGTTCATTTACCCTTTTGTTCTCCATGAGCTTCACCTTTTCTCAAGGCTCTGTCCTTCCTCCACGGAGCTATACTCCTCAGAGGAAGTGGCCTTGTGTCTCCTGCTATAAGAACTGGCATGTTTCACAGTTATATCCATCATGGAGTGGAAAGTCTGTGAGAAGCAATTCCCTAGAGAGAGCTATGGACCGAGTCTTTTCCCACCAGGCCCTGAGTGTGGCAACTTGAAACAGCTGCCCCGAGCTGGCTGCATTCTGAGGATCCAACAGACAGCAAGGCTGGAAACACTCTGAAGCAGACTGAAGCGCAGGGCTTTGTGACGTGACTGCAGCACCAAGCCGACCCATCTTCAAGTCTGTCCTGTTCTGGACTTTATCAGAGAAACACACTTGATTTCCCTCCTGGTTCATCTAGTTTGAATGAGGTTATATCTTGTACTAAGGAATTATTAGTAATGCCAGAGAAGAGTAAGGTATTTAAAATTCTGAGCACACTGCCAGCACAACTTTTGCACTGGCCTTGTGGACCCACCTGACTGAGACTGTCCATCTCTTTGGAACCTGATCCACCTAACCCTGGCATGTGTTAGCCATAGATCTCTCACTGCTGAAACCCTAATATGCTCCATTTTCACTTGATCTATGTGTACCAGAAGAGGAAAGAATGTGTATGTATTTAAAGAGTAACAATTAGAAGATGTCCTCAGAAATTTTTGTATATGGAATGAGTGAGACTGAAAGGTGTGATTTTATTTCTTGCCTCTACAAGCTACTGTCATTACTCCTTTTCAGGAGTTTCCTACCTGCTGCTGTTCCTATGCATTACGGCTTCATAGATCCCATCTAGATTCCCATTTACTATCTGATTCCCTACTTTGCTTTTCCCTTGGTCAGGACTCAGTTGGACATGCTTACATCATCCGGGTTCATGGCAACCTGAAACAGCTGCCCTGAAAATTTCATTCCCATTTTAAAAACTGTGGTGCTCTTACTCTGCTACTTATGAGAATTGCCTGGGAAAGTTTTCAGTAAATTCCAGGGACCATACTACATCCCAAATCAAATCCCAGATCTTTAGCATTTTATGAGCTCCCAGGCCATTCCTGTCTGCATCCACAAGCAGCACCTTCTACACTGGATTTTGAAAACTAAGGGTAAGTTGTACAGGGAATATTACAATGGAAATATAATAACATCTAAATATAATGCTTCTAAACCTACACTTTTCAGTCTCGCCTGTTTAATGTCCTCCTTGTGAACTTGGAAAATATCACATAAAGGTACTTTAGCTTTTCTCCAATTAATAGGAATGCTCATTCATTCCTGGTTCTGAAAAAATGAAAAGAGTGTCTCAGGCTTTTGGGGCCAGGCAGCTAGCTCAGTAGACTAAGTGCTTGCCTGGCAAGCCCAAGGGCCTGAGTTCAATCCCAAGTTCCACAAAAAAAATATAGTAATGCTCATGTTCCACCTGCATTTTCTTTTCCCATCACCATTCAGTCACATATAGCTGTGGGGTACAATATATGAAGTGTAGCAAATGGAGGCAACCTCAACACCAACAGTTTGTCATAGAGAACTAAGTTGTATTTCTACTTACAAACACCATGCACAAACTAATTCATCCAGCTAAAAACAAATGCATTAAACATTTCTGAAGTGTTGTATAAATGACGCATTACATTGTAAATTATTACATGGTCAATAATTTGTTATATAGGGCCTTTCCCAGGTAGCTTTGAGGACTCTAAATCCACAGAGTTTGAAGATAAACATTGCCATTTTTATTTATCATTCTGTTTGAGAAACATGAGGTTAGAGGGACTTCAGTTTGTCATAATATAATGTTCATGCTCTCTTTTGACTTTTTTTTAAAATAAATGTACTATTTCATGAAGGACTGAGATGCTAGGACTTGAAAATCAGTGTAGACTGACACAAAAAATAAAGACTTTCATATGTCAGCTGTCAAAGCAGAAATATTTTAAACTCTATTAGGTTTCTGTGATTAGGGAACAGTTCTCCTGACCTTGAGAATATTGTAATTGGGTAATATCAGCTGGGATATGGGTTATCCCAGTAGTTATGATGGCTGAATTTAGCCTCCTTATTCCTTCAGATAATTCAATGTTTAATTTTAAAGGCATATATTTGCAGTGTTCTCACAAGGGAAAAATACATATCTCTAATTCTTACTAGGTCAAGCAATGATTATTTATTTTATCCTTAACTTATGACATCATTTCAAAGTTAAAAAGCATCCTATATTCCTACAGATAGGCACTGCCACTTATCTACAGATAATCGTCAACATCCGTCAACTAGAAGTTTTACCTTAAACATTTTAACACAGATGTGGATAAATTGCACATTAAACAATTAGAATGTTTCTCTTCTCTTCCAGGGCTCTGTCTCTGATGGATGGGATGACAGGCAGTATAACGAGGTATGGGCACGTTTGCTAAGTAGCCCTCGGGTCTTTACTTCTATAATCTCATTCCCAGTTTAAAACCTGTGGTGCTCTTACTCTGCTACTTATGAGAATTGCCTGGGAAAGTTTTCAGCAAATTCCAGGGACCAGACTACATCCCAAATCAAATTCTAGATCTTTAGCATTTTGTAAGATCCCAGGGTATTCCAGTCTGCATCCACAAACAGCAGCTTCTACACTGGATTTTGAAAACTAAGGGTAAGTTGTACAGGCAATATTAAAATGGAAATATAATAACATCTAAATATAATGCTTCTAAACCTACACTTTTCAGTCTCACCTGTTTTAATGTTTTCCTTGGGAACTTGGAAAATATCACATAAAAAACTAGTACAACTAAAATGCTCAGCATTAGATTTATGCTAACATGTTCTCTGTTGCATTCTGTTCTATTTCATTTCATTTCATTTCCTATTTTGTTGATTTCCTAGCAATTATATCCCAGCAAAGGAAATTACACCCATGGTTTTGGCTGGGACGTGTTCTTGTTGCCCCAGTGTTTCCTACATATCACCAGGATTTCCACTGAGCTGGAGCTTTCTTGAACCCTTTGTGCATTTTCTATATGAATACACTCTGCTATTGTTTGGAAATTAAGAATGTCTTCCAAGTTTCATGTTCTGAAAGTCAGTTCAATCAATTCTAATTTTTCAAATTTATTTAGTATAAGGTGGACAGGGTCTACAGGCTCTCACTACAGAACTGGACTCATAGTGAATCTCTCCTTTTCAGCCTCTCACTCACTGGGGTTACAAGTGGGTGCCACCACACTGGGTCTCAACCTTCGTCAGTGTGCCTGGGGGGTTGGGGATTGAACCCCAGCCTCTGTGCTCTGCCTAAGCTTTACTCCACTGAGCTATCTGGCCAGCCCTCAGTTCTCACTTACGAGACTTTAAGATGGTAGGAATTTAATCTGACTATGGTGTTTAGTGGTTGAGTTTTGGGGAGGTAGCTAGATTTAGATAAGGTCACTGGGAGGAAGAACTTATGATTTAATGTTGGTGAATCTATAACAAGAGAGAGACAAAAAGATGTACATATTTATGAATGTGGACTCCAGGTTTCTTCTGCTGTGACGTTCCATGATACTTGTTGGATTCTCTCAGTAAGAAGTCCATGATTAGATACAGGTGATAGAGCCCTTTTATTAAGCTCATTTAACTGGCAGCTTAATAAACCTCTTTCCTTTACAATGTTATCTAGCCACAGGTATTTTGTTATAGTAGTGGAAAGCTATTCAATACACTCTCCCAAAAACAGGTGCCGAATTGCTCACCATGTTGAGAAGTTCTGAAAAGGAGATACCTTTGTCCTCTCTAATGGAGACCTCCAGGCGATTGTACAGAAGCCCTCCCCACCTGCCTTCCCTTGCCTAGTCTGCTGCATTGTAATCATTAGCATTTAGATAAATATGGGGCTGCAATTCCCAAGTTCGTGCAGTCAATTTTTCTCATGTAATTTCTAAACCTCAGGAGACTGTTGGAAATGTCAGAAAACAACCAAATAAGCCTGAACTTTAGGGAAGAATGAAACAGTGGGCTATGAAAGTAACAGGGTGCAATATGAACTTCACTTGTTGTCTTGATTATGAAATTCTGAGAGAAAGGCCATGCCAATTAGACTCCTCTTTTTTCTAGAATCCACCAAGAGAATTACTTATTGCTGAGAATAAAGGTAGAGAGTGTGGAGGCAAGAGAGGGCTCGGGCGGACACAGTGGGGAGCTGTGGAAGGCTAAAGAATCACAAACACCTTCAAAGCATGTTAGTCATGGGCCTCTGGGGGCCAAATGTGGACAGGTGTCTTCTGCTCTTTTTTTCTGTATTTCTAGAGAAGGGTCTACAGGGTGTTCAGGATCTCACTGCTAGATCTGACTTGTAGTGATCTGCCTGTTTACAGCCTCCCAAGAGCTGGGATTACAGGTGTGCACCACCATACCCCGTCTCAATTGTCCTCTCAGCGAGCCCCAGGGTGGGGCCGGCATGGCAGGTCTGGCCCCCATGCCTGTTACCAGGTGCTTTAATCTGCTGAGCTATTTGGCTGGCCCCAGATCTTTTCTGGGTTGTTTTTTAAATTAATTAATTATTATTATTGTTATTATTATTATTATTATTATTATTATTGGTACTGGAGATCAAACTCAGGACCTGACTCTTGCCAGACAGGGGCTATGTCACTGAGCAATCTTCCCTGGGCCACGTGCTCTTCAGTAGTGTTGGCAGTGATTTCTGCCCCTACTCGCAGTTAGCCTCTCAAGTTGCCAGGGGGCAGGGATAGAAGCTGGGCTTGGAGTCTACTTCGTAACCCTTTCAGTTACAACACCCTCTAAGTATGGAAAGCTTAGGTTACTTGTGCCCCTTAATAATTTCTAGGCTGCAGCATTGGGTGCACTTGGTTGGTGAGGAAGGCGTGTGGATTAGGAGCTCAAGGAGCACGGGTTGGTGAGTTTTGCTAGCTTTATTTAACTTGTAAGTCTGAGAATTCCAAAATAACTGTGGTTGCAGGGAAGAAGATTCTGACAAATCTTAATCTTTGTCTCTTTCTGGCAGCGGAGTGAGATATTTCTTAAACTAGGAAAGTGTGGAGAGAAGCAAGACATTTTCCCTAAGAGGAAATAATCTCAAATGCAGCCATCACAGTAGTGGCGAATGAGGCACCTCAGGGAGCAGACAGATATCTCTGTGGTAATAATCCAGGTATGTCACCTCAGGGACTGAATTAAATTTCCTCAGCTTTATTATCTGTATGTACAGGGTGTAAGAGCAAGAGCAGGAGATGCTCTTTGCCTCAGAACCACCAGGTGTACAACATCAGAAGCTTGTGTTTGCTTGATTTGGACTGTGCTCTGTACGTTTGTTCCTTAGCTGAGTTTAACCCGGACCTGTTCACTGTGACACATTATGCCTTGAATGTAACAGCCTCCCTGATCTCTGTGAGTGACTAAAATAAATCATTAAGCTGAAGGGTTGCCTTGTGGCCTCTGAAAATAATGTACAAAGAAAAAGTGAGAATTAGCTTTTGGACATATTCGGTTTGAGATGTCTATTAAACACTGAGATGAGATTCAGCTAAGTGGCTGGATATAATAAGTCAGGAATTCAGGTGAATGAGTCCATCTGGAGAGAGAGGGGTGGGAGAAGATGGATTTAGTGTAAAAGCTTGTTCCCATAGTGTTCAATAATTTTATTTTTTATATGATAGGTTTGGGTAGAACCTTGCAGCCTGAGTTCTGTCCACAGACACAGCTTGGAATTTGGGGTTCTCTTTGTAACTGAATGAGACAGATTTTTACTTCTTGCAAGCTTGTTTCTGTCCAATGAAGTAAAAAGCATAACACCACGAAGTTACTGGGAAGGTAAGAAGTAAATGGAGCAGAGAGGGAAATAGCCAGAGAAACTTTAACTTTTCTTTCAAGATTTGATGCTCTTCAGTTCATACAGGCATTTAGAGTTGAACACCACTACCTTATAACTCCACTCTACATATTTGCTTGAGGGATACCAGCCAGTGGGAGGAGAAATAATCTGATTATCCATTTGGGCTGAAGGTAACGAAAGGCAAATACGCAGGGAACTTACCCTGGCTTGGCCCAGTCCCATTAGTTTTGTAAGCATTTGTTACCAAGATACGTTTTGCATGAATTACTGTAAAATCCACTGTGTGAGTCTGTGTGTTTTTGGTCATGGCCCATAGCCAAATTAGACATCCCAATAAGGACAAGTGAGCTAGTGAGACTTCCAGGTGTGGACACTGATGGTAGCACTGACTTTTAAATCTCAATCTACCCTTTCCTTTCAGGGGGACTAACTGGGATTGCCCCAGGATGGACAATTTTAATGCCTTGTGCCTATCAGGGTTAGGAGCGGGAAAGCTGCACATAAACTGGGATGAGGTGTTTCTGACCTAAGACACCTATTTAACACTTATCTTTTCATCTTTGAAGTGCAGATACTTCTACCTATGACAAGAGTGATTTTGAGCATTTAAGGATATTACATATGCAGAGGAAGTAGCATAGAAGTGGTGCCCATCAATTACTTGTTTTCTTTGCATTCTTGGAATTCGGTAACCTACATGGTATGGTAGGAATTGGTTTTGTCAGTGTTGAGGGTCCTTTTGAGGTTTTGAAGTTGAATGTAGTTTTAAAAAATTACCTGGATCCAGGCAAGCTTCTGTACCAATAATTCTGGCTACCAGGGAGCCTAACGCAGAAAGATTGAAAGTTTGAGGCCAGCTGGGTTGTTTTAGTGAAAGCCTGTCTCAATATAAAAATTAAAAAGAACTGGGGGTGTAACTCAATGGCCTTTGGGTTCAATTACCAGTACTAATCAAAAAAAAAAAAAAAAAAAAAAAAAAAAAAAAAAAAAAAGAAAAGAAAAGAAAAGAAAATCCCAGCACAGTGACACATCCCTGTAACTCCAGCACTTGGGAGGCTGAGACAGGAGGGTTGCTGTGAGTTTGAGGCCAGTCCCGTATAGTGAGCCCCTGGCCAGCCTGAACTGTATAGTGAAACCCTGACTAAAAAAAAAATGAATTTCTAATACCACTTAGTAACCGCTGACATTTGTACTAACCCTAACTGCCTGAAAACCATTTTCACATTCTTCATCACACTTCATTTCAGGTAAGGTCCTGCATTTTTCTATATTTGAGAAATGAGATACTCTGAAGTGCCAGGGACTACAAGAGGAGGGGCTAGAGTTCTAACACCACGCATTGTAGTTTCAACACCAGGCTTAAGTATTTATGGAGGACAAAGGTGCTAAAGTGATCATCTGTTAATCCTGTGCATAGATATAACATCTCCATTTCTCTCTCTCTCTCTCTCTCTCTCTCTCTCTCTCTCTCTCTCTCTCTCTGTCTTTGTCTGTCTGTCTGTCTCTCTCTCACACACACACGCACATTATTTTTCAAATAAAGGATTCCAACCCTAAAATGATCTCTTCTAATGCTCTGAAGAAAGGCAGAGGCCAATGGATTCTACATTTTCTGACACTCTTACAGCCCAATATTAACCTCAAGAAGGTCTTCTTCCTGTGTAACATTCAGACACTTTTTATTGTTTCCTAAAGCAAGATTTTGTTTTAAAAATATAGTACCTCAGTAAGTTAAAACTGACTTTATAAATTATTTGTGCAAAATAGTGATCCTTCATAGAACAGTGAAATAGCAGGTATTAATAATATTTCTGTAAAGAGCACACTGTAAAAACAATTAGTCAGTGTATGTGACAAGACTTCTATTGCAGCTTTCCAGCTCTGCTATATTGTCATGGGAGAACATCTGTCATGGGAGAACAATAAATGGACATAGCTATTTCCAATAAAACTTTATTTGTAAAAGTAAGTGCATGTCGTGGGATTTAGCTAGCTCATTCCTTCTCTAAGTCACCCAGGTCTTTAAAATATACTCTCAAGGGCTGGGGAGATGGCTCAATGGAATAAGTACTTCCCTGGCAAGCGCAAGGGCCTGAGTTCAATCCCCGGTTCCGACAAAAAAATAAAAATAAAATATACTCCCAGTGTATTCCATAATTCATAAAATGCATTCTTGCACTTAAAATAGTGGGTAAGTTGAAGAATCAATATGTACCATCATCAGATAGTCACGACTTGCAGCGGTCTGCTTATTGGCTGTGATGATTTATAAATGCCTTGACCCTGTCTGCTGGAAGAGCCTTCAGGAGGGCCTAAGCCATCACTGTGATTCCCTCCAC